>PQMF01000165.1:0-53480 GCA_003004485.1 Aspergillaceae sp. MA 6039 | reverse complement strand
CATTTCCGCCGTATACCAGCTGTCGACAAGAGACCTGCTGTACAGGGGAAATCGGTGTCGGGGAAGCAGTGTGGCGGTGGTGGCGGTGGAGGTGTGGCGGAGTGCGGGCCTGTAGACTACTTATACGTAGATGTCCAGGGGAGATAGAGATAATCAACCAACTACGAGAGATGTCCTTTGAGAAGAGTTTCCTTGTTTGACGAAGAGGTAGGCTTCCTGAGTACTATGAGTTGGGTTATTTGTCACATATTGTGCTCGTACGCTTCTATCCTTCTCGTCCTGATCGGTCCGCTCCTATACGGAGCCACACCTTATGGTTTCCCACGTTCATCATCCACCCATACCACCTCAGCAGACCCCCCCAAAGCCGGACAAGATATTTGGCCTCGGAGGACAGACAGAGATCGACGTGATGGGTCACTAGGATTCGAGTTCTACCCTGCGCCATCTCTCCTGTCAAGGCGTGGCGATATAGATGAGCCCGGGTATGGACGTCCACGGCGCTGAGAACGTCGTCAAGAATCAGAGTTTGCGCAGCACTGTACAACGCCCTGGCAAGACACACACGCCATTTCTGCCCTCCACTCAGGTTCGCTCCATGAGTGCCGATTTCGGTCGAGTCTCCATTGGGGAGCTGCTCCAGATCCTTACCCAAAGCACACGCAAAGAGAACCTTCGAATAGCGGTTTGCGTTGAACTGGGTCCCAAAGACCATGTTATCTTGATCGTGCCTGGCTCGATCCAGGGAACTTGGGGAACGTAGGCCACCGCTAACCGATCCAGGTCCCCCAAATGAATAGGCGCGAGCGTGCGGATACTGCCGGCGAGGATATCAGATTCACCGAGAAGGGCAGCAAGAAGAAGGCTTTTGCCCGCCCCCGTGGGTCCAGTGATAATGCTCAACACATCGGGGGGGAACTTGAGAGTCAGCCCTTTTAGGGTCGCATCTTGCTCGGTGATAGCAGACCCCGGCCACGCAATAGCTGCATCTTGCAATTCGATGCTATCCGAAGAGACAACGTTCGAGGCAGAGTCTGGCTCGGCAAAGAACGTACTGATTCGCTGAATGCTGACAGAGGCACTGACAAACATAGAGGTGACATCGAGCAGAATTGACAGAGCCATCTCGATAGAGTTCAGGACGGCCACGGTAGTGAAGGCCGTGGTGGCGGACAGTTTGCCCTTGGCCACGGCATACACAGCCAAAGAGGTCGCAGAGAGCATGATCGGGCCTAGGAAGCACAAAGCAAACATGACCATCTGCCACAGATACGTGGACCATAGCGAGCGCAGTTCAGTATCTCGCAGTGCGTTGATTCTCTTTTCTCACTAGTCTTCAAGGGCACAAAACTTGAGATGTTGGATCCCCCGAAGAACCTCTGTGATCATCCCCAGATTTTGGTCGCGGGCTCTCATCAGTCTGCCTTGAATTCGGGTGTACTTCCTGACGGTGTACGAGTTGGCGAAGCTCATGATGCAAACCACGACGGCACAAGTAAGGCAGACCGTTCCAGCCAAGCAATCGGAAAAGAAAGACCGAGGCAATGGTGAGTTTCAGCGGTGTCTCGTAGAGTTGAAAGAACCAGCACATAAAGTCCGCCACGTTCTTCGCATCGATCGCAGCTGTGTTGACCCGATTCTGCGGGGGGTCACTACCCTGACATTTGTCTTTCTTGACCGTTCGGCCTACATACAGCCGGACTGCCTTGTCAAAGATAGCCACCGTCAACCGCTCCTGTACTCCGATGGTGAGCTTATTGTATGGAATCCAGTACTTTAGCGTCTCCAATGCCGCCACCACTATCGTTGACAGACCAAGCAAGGTGACAAACATCCACAGACGTGCGCTACTTGTCTCTCCCTTCTGACGTTCCTCCAGCCCCGCGAGGATTTTCATTAAGAAAAACAGGGGAACGAAGCTAAGCACTGACAAGGTAACAGCGACGAATGCCTGGCAGATCAAGTGCCGACTGTGCGATCTCAGGATAACCATCCACAGCCCTCGGGCCCCTGCGTGGCCACTTTCGATCATCTGGCGGTAGATATGCGAGCCACTTTCCGTCCGCAAGCTATAACACAATTCTGGTAGGTCGCTCATCTGCAATGGAGACTTCTTGGCAATTTTCAACAGTGATTCCACCCAACTGAAGCTCAACCACTCCAAGAAGGATGCCGCATTCTCTCGGTCAACTCGACTTCCGTTTCGAAACACACCCGGGCGACGTGGAATCGAAAGATTGAAATAGGCGACACAAGCTGTGAGGAAAATTTGGAGAGTAGTGCTGAGGGCTCGTGGCGTGTCAAGCTGGCCGATGCTGGAGTGTCCGTATAGGCTAACTGAGAGGACCACCGCTGCCACCAAACAGGTGGATGAAGCTCGCAATCCAATGGAATATGGTAAGGGGACTGATAGGTGGGAGGGTAGGGGGCAACATTGCAGGGCCAAAAGGATCTGTCGAGTTATCAAGTCAGTTTACATTGCTCATGAAGAGGGAACAACGCCAATTGATTCTCACCCAAATTGCACCTTGCAACAAATCCTCAATTGGCACACGGCTCCGATGCCATGCTGAGATCCAAATATGGGCACCTGAGACACAGCCTCCAACTGTAGCGAAGATCACAGGCAGCCGACGAATCCGACGCCTGGAAGAAGCCCTAACCGAGTCTGCGGTAGCTTCGCCATCTTCGTCGGAGTAAAATTCGGCGAGTAGCCACAACGGTCTGTTGTTCCTCCGCCATGCTCGAGACACCAAGTGTCGAATGGCAAAGATATTCGACAAGAAGACTGCCACCAATCCAATTGTACTCGAAACCAGACTGTCGACGCTTGGTGCTTGGGGGGCTTGTTGGCGCTCACTAGCCGTAAAGGGCTGAATAGAATGCATGACGGCGGTGAACCTGCCCGAAAAGCTTCACCAACGAGCAGTCCAGGAAGGATCTGCGACAAAATGGCCAGCAACCCCGAGACAAGATTGGACTGTTTTGAATGACTCTTGTAAAAAGCACTACGTCGGTTTCGAACGCTGCCAACCGTATTCCAAACTGCGTGACCCAACACGGTGCCCTGGCATCAATGGGTAAGCTAAAGATCAGTCATTGCATCTCCACTGACTTCGGATATAGTTAAGCAAGTGAAACTGTGAACCGAGGACGAAGCGGAGCTCGAGCTCTCTACTCGGTGTTGATCCAATGATAGGGGATGGTTATCGCACATACAGTTTATCCCGATGAGGAGGCACGAGATGAGCAAGCCATTTCGCGAGGAATCGCAGGACACAAAACCACTATTGTAATTCGACCCGCCAGGAATTCTGACTTTACCGTACCATTACCTACGGGAGGTCGCTGATTGACCCACTGATGGTCGGATCTCATGGACGGGCCCAACCTTTCTCCCCACACGGGAATCGATCCCGAGCAGTACCCTGTACAGAGTACTGTCTCTCCCTCCATACTGGTGCCACGCACACAGCTCATGGAGGAAGTCGCGAATACCTCCCTACAGGAACTGATCAACTTTCAGCCGGCCATTGTGCAGTGGTAGCGTCAGTGCCTAGGCTCTCTAGGACACCCCCGATGCCCACCCATCATCAGGGGGTTCGTCGGGAACCACTACTGTAGTAGGGTCCACATGGTGGAGTGCCAGGTCTCACTACACACAATCGTCAGTGCCGTGGAACACGAGAAATCACCCAATCCTCTGGTTTGCAGCGATCGTCTCTTTTCACGCCGACGAATTGAGGTTCAGATGTTCGACATGTTGTTGATCGATGCCCTCGAAGTGCAAAGTGCTCCACTGGGATCTTGTGTTACGTCTTTAATGGGCCGATCCGTCACCGGGAGCAATGGTCCGTAGAGATCACGAATTCCTAGACACCGAGCTACATACCGCGCTGCCTGGGTATTACTAGTTGACACGATCGATTTTGGTCACCACAACTCGCCGAAAAAATGGCATTCAGTAGTTCGACGAACGACCATTCCCCCGGTTGAAAGTAAATATACAAATAAACAGATCACCGCGCCATTTCGAAGCGCAGAACCACTTCCGTAAACAGGTCTTCCAGCACGTCCGCCGCGCTGGATCCGTACAGCGCCCCAACCACATCGAATGGATCCAGCGGTATCGCATGCTCCTGTGCGTCCCTAGTTCCACATTCCCCATTCGCCCGAAGGCGTGTGTTCAGCTTCAGTGCCGGGACTTCGGGGGAAGGGTCATCCCGGTACAAATTCGACCCGGCTCGATTTTGGTTGATGAATACTCGCCGGCTCAGGTACATTTCGAGCAGGTTACATGCGACAGGGTTCTGGGGAAGGGAGCGCCCCTTTTTCAGGAGCTTCTGTGCGCGAGAGTAAATTCGCCGTTCGAACCTATCGTCAACGCTGATGAGTAGTCTCGTTCGATTGGTGATCAGGTTGCATCCTTTGCAGGCGGCAGTAGCCGTGCTTTCTAAAGCCGGTCTCATAACCTGATACACGAAGAAGAGATAACCGAGGGCACGAAAGTCGCTGGGCTTCTCCTTCTCCGGCACCAAGTCGTAGAACCGAGCCCAGATGGGGTCTCTGGCGTGCAATGTGCATAGGGCAGGATCCAAGGTAGGAAGGACTCCATCGGCCAGCGCACGGCAGATCAAATCACACACCAAGTCCCCGGAAGGTGAAACCTGAATGCTGCATGGTGGGACAGTGCCTGGCCGCCGCGATATTTCGTGGTCAATGTAGCGGCAAAACACTTGCGACAGCTGGCGATGGCGATTCTTCACCGCAGCCATCCACTGCAATGCTTCCGAAAAGGTACAAGAGCCCTCTCTGAGGCGCTCCTCCACCGATTGGTAATAGTGGAAGCTGGGGACGTCCAGGCGAATATTCACCGAGCCATTGGAGCCATTGGAGAGCAGTTTCGTCAGGTCTGCAATCGCAGGAGCGGCACGGGCAACGTATTCGATCTCGTAGAGCGTAGACGGCACACACTCTATTTTGCTCATGTCGCAGGCTTTCCCAGGGGGCATATTGGCTTGGAGTGTCTTGGACGAGAAGAGGCACATGCCGGAGAGGACGGTGATGTCTTGCAAGGCGGGTTGGCCGTGATCTTTGGCAGCTGGCAATCCAGGGACGACCTGGGCCACCGGGCTCGAGAAGTGCAGATACTGGGTGGATTTGAAGCTATCTGCATTGTTCCCCTGGGGCTGGAAGCGAAATTGAGTCTTCTCGAACCAGGTGATGCCTTCGGTACGGCGTGTGTGTCCTTCGCATGGTGACCCTCCCACCAGACCGCTGCCCGTGATTCTCATCGAAGCAGCCGTCTCACGATTGTTGAAAATGTCGGCGGCCTTGACGGCAAGCTTGTGTCCTTTAGCAGAGGCCTTGGTATATGCTTGGTCGTCTGGGGCATTGCGTTCGTCCACGCTGTGGGGAACATAGTGATACCCCAAGATCTCCGCGCAGTCCTCAATGTTGTGGAATGCAATGGTTGGGGATGTTCCCGGCTCATGCTGGATGTCGGCAATCAATGTAGCTCTTTCCATTGATTCGAGGCTTCTGCTATTCATAGTCTTGCGGTCCGGGGAAGAGATATGAATTCGTACATTTCATCATATATAATACTGCTAAGCTGTGACCAATACTCGGTGGAGTCCCTTGGCTGTTTGCAGCGTGCAGGTCACGGCATACCTCCTAGCCACGAATTTTCTAACATCTGAGTTACGCAGATGGGTCACTGGTGGAGATGGTTTCTGGGCGAGCTGAATCCCGTGCGACACTCGATGCATACAAAAACAGATATATTTCATTACAGCACCACCACCTTGCACAATGGTCTGAATACTTGTTCTGCTTATGCAGCACGCCAATACATTATTGAGTGCCATTCGCCCACTCGGTATTTTTATACATGCCACCTGGTGATCGTCATGTGTCCCAACACCTGAAATTCTTACAAACCCCCGGTGTTTTGTACAGGTGGGTGACAATCTGGAGGAAGATACGTAGTATGCTGGATACGGGGCAGGAGCCAATCAGAGATTGCAGATGGGGTGTGAAAGGTCGACATGGCCCGGTTCAGAGTGGATTTGTCTCCTTGCCTTAGAAGTTGAAAAAAAAAAATATATATATATATATTCCGAACCCCGTGGCCGGAGCCCCCGGCTCAATCGAATCTACGTAAGACCTATGATCCTCAATGATAATTTTTTTGGCCACCCAGGCTACAATCAACCATAAGCACCATCCAACCCACACTCGCAACTAGTATTTCTTGGGGACGCCAAACAACCCCAAGGCATTCAAGAAAATTTCAGACGTCGCAATGGGTGACATTGGACTGGTGGCCTCGTCCCAAGGGCCCAATGTAGTCTCTATCAACTCCCAAGCGCTGCCATTTGGGTCTCCCCAGCCGCCCAATCGATCCCCATGTACGTTGATTGGCAGTCACAGAGTGTCGTCAATGTATTAACCAAGAGCAACTAGGCTATCAGCGCCTCAATGCCGACTTCTGCCCGACAACTGGCTTGGCAGATTCTTAGTGCACAATCGCGTCGAAGACTTGTAAAATGTGGTCATGAAAAGATTCGGGAACCCGGCCAACATGACATGCAAGATCTTTCCATCGCATGATGCGGGGAAGCGTCTAGCATTGAAGCTGCACAAGGAGGATCCAGTGCTACTCACCCTCCTAGCCCGATTTTTTTTTTACCCTGCGCCCCCATCCGTGAAATGCCCAAGTGGGCGAATTTTTCCGTCGTGCTATACCACGAAAGCAAGGAAGAAGAAGTCCTTCAATCTTGGGAGAAGTTTGGTGATGGGATCTCTAGTCGCTATGCGGTATTATCTCTTGTGCAGTTTCCGTTTATGGATTCGGAATACGAAGATCCCAAGTTCTGCACAGTTGCCCCAAGATCGGACTTGAATGAAATGACCCTCCCGGACTGGGTTGATTCCGCTACGAAGCAAAAGTTGGAGATCAGATCCCGACTTGCAATGCTGGCAACGTCTGTGAACCCAGTCCAGAGGCCATTGATGCCGGAGGATGTTTTTCTCTATCCCACCGGAATGGCTGCAATTAGCGCCGTTGCGCGGGTTCTTGCCCAGTCATCGGAAGATTCCGGTGCCGTTGTATATGGGTGGGTTGCCAATTAATCCGGCATATTTTTGGAGTGATGACAATGCTAACTCGGGACTCAAGGTGGCCCTATTCGGGTACTCCCCACATTCGGGTACTCCCCACAGTGTGCGGTCGAATGGATTTAACCGGTTTATTATGTACGGTCATGGCTCCACGCATGAATTGGATGAGTTGGAGTTCTTGCTGGCCTCGGGAACCAATATCACGGTTCTCTTCTGTGAAATCCCATCGAATCCCCTGCTCTCCACACCAGACCTACATCGCATATGGTATTCTGAGACATATCGTGCGGCTTAGCATTGGGCTGGAAGTTTTTATGGATCTCAAAGCGAGAGTCCACCAGGCTCTCTATGGAGTTGAACAAGAGGAAAATGAGAGGAAGAGCGCCGATTCCAATGGACAGTGGCAAGAGACTGTGTAAACCTATGATTAGCCCTTAACTTATTCCTCTTGTTTCACTCTCTTTTACTGCCCCTCAAGGCAAACTCAGGATTGAGGTGTTGAACATTGTATAGAGCATCTTAGCTACCGTTGGGTTTTCTCGGCGGTCTCTTGCTGAATAGTCCCGTAGGACAGGGCTTCAAGCAATGAGAAGAAAGACCTGCATTTTTCATCTTGGGTAGATGTCCCTGCGGGCAATGCACGCAAACCTCACCGGAATGTTATACCCTGCCAATCAAACAACTTACGCAGAACGTCAGTGGGGTGGTTACCGGATTTCCCTTCCCTGTGGAGCGCTTTAAAATCTACACATCGACCCATAGCAGTGACGCTGATTTTGTGGGGTAAAATATACAGTATAGAACAAGGATCAATAGTGCAAGGTCCGCGTCATTGCTGGTGATATACATTCACACTACGTTACATCCAGTACCAACATGGTTTACGGAGTAGAGCAGTGGATGGTACGAAGCGGGTAGTTCAGGGATGTGGTTAGGCTGGGTACAAGAATGCCGATCAAGTTCTTCCGGATAAATTGGCCAGGTCCAAGGTGCGCTAGCCCGTATGCAAAACTGAGTAATTGATGACATGAAAGGGGACGTACATGTATTACCAGCAGAATACACTGTATCGGCGCACCTGGCACGGGGTTTTCTTCCTGCTCCTCCTTCGTCCGGTCTATAAGGTTGGGGTTTGATTCCCATCAACACAAGCTATTCAGTACTTTAATACAGAGACAATCTGTACACAGTATATTTCACTACTGTAATTAGGGTTAGGGGTTCTACGGGCCCTCGCTCTAACTCGTCACCTACCCACACCTAGCGCCTTGGACTTATATACTCTCGCAGGTTCTATTCGTATTATTTGGTTTAATTTCTTTTCGAACCTTCATTACAGGGAACTGTCATAGGGCCCCCATTCGCAGTTACCTTTTATGTCTGCTCACCGATCCGACCTGGGCTATCGTTATCGATAAAGATGGCCATATTCAATCCCATCGGGGCTCTCCCCGGTCTGGACAAGGAAGTTCTACCCGAAAAGCTCGAAACCTTCGTTGCCCGATTGCCAGGTTTGCTTCTGGGTGCAATCATCTTCTGCCTTTGTTGCAAATACACGAAACGCGTCTATTTCCACCCATTAAGTGGGATTCCGGGGCCATCAATTCCAGCGGCAACCCATCTGTACGAGGCCTACCATAACATCATCGGCACAGAGCTCTCCAAGAAATGTATTTCAATGCACAATAAATATAGTCAGTGGGCATTTTATACTTCCCTCGGGGGTATTGTATTCTAACGACCAGCAATTCAGATGCTCCAGTTATTCGCATTGGCACCAACCACGTTCACGTCGGCGATCCCAACTACTACCATACGTATAGTAGCCACCGAATTCAGCGTCTGGAATCTATTGTTGACTATCTAGGTCAGGATCTACAACACAAGCATGAATTACCACAAGGACCACGAGCTTTATAAAAGGCTCGGGCTCGACGGCTCAATTCTTACTATCACTGACCCTGCGCAGCACAAGAAGTATCGCAGTATTGTCAGCCCGCTATTCTCAAATCTATCTAGCGTTTCGAAAAGGAATTACCTCTGAAACACACTAGAAGACGACCTAATATATGTCCATCGTATAGCTCATCATCCTGCGACTCGTCCAAAAGAATTTCCCAAGAACATAGCTTGATAGAATGCCGAGAACTAGCAAGCGTATAGAAACTCCATTGCATGCGGATAGGCTGCGGCATAACCGCGGTTAACCATCACCATAACCGCACGGTGGTGAAGGGCTAAGGCCAGGCTTAGATTCAACTAGGTGATGCCACGAACTGTGTACAAAGCTTGAGGAAGGAAAACAACTTAGGTGTAGATTAAATAAACATGGTGTTGAAGGTCACATTTCCACACGTGACCCTATGGGCCCTAGCCCGTTACAGCGGTGAGGTGATGGTTATAAGTAGACCTCGCCACGAACCGCGGGTCACCCTGACGAACCGCACCGCGACCCGGACCATGGAGTAGTTTTGGCCCGAGGCATTAGCCTACCTGCGCCACGGGACGAGTACTCTGGTAAACATCCAGGCCCGCATCCCCCCGACTAGTTCACTATGCATACTACTGTACCTACGCACTGCATCTTCTCCACGCTTTCCACACTACTATAGTAGGGTATACGGTGTGAAGTCTCGTACGTCAACGCTTACGTATGGCGTCGAGCCTATTGAACGTTGTGTGCATAAATACTCGTTGATTTCCCTAGCTATCTAGACAGATAGACAAGCAACTCAGTCCTCAATTTCCCAGTCACTTCGTCTTCGGATCACCGGCTAATCCGCATGAAATGGGCGGATTAGCTTCTCGTAGTGCACTTTCTCGAGTCGATTATTTAACTATCTATTCAGTCCAATCCATTGACAAATGCCATTCTCTCTCCATATATATCGACCCGCTAGTGTTGTATAGTCACATAGTGGTTCTCCGTCTTCAATATCATCTTCATGTAACGAAATCTCTATAAGCTAGGCGGATGGTGTAAACAAAATGCTCTTTTTTATTGTGTTCACTGTTCAGGCTCTGCTCTTCAGCAAGACCCTTGGATTTCTCCCTAATTTGCCACTGGTAAGCACTAAGTAGTAATTCTGCTTATGATCCTGAGGACTCTGACAGCCTCGCCATAACAAGGAACCATTCTGTCTCAAAAAGACTAACAGATCGAAAAATCGCGCAGTGGAGCATGCATGGGCTATTCGCTCGGATGGCCAAGCAAGGCTGTATATTACGATACGAAAATGCAAGCGCACCACCTAAGTTCTGCCTCATAACTATATTAAAATGCTCAGAACGACTCTTTCTTTTCATCTTTACAGAAGTCAGCTCGTGCCAATCTTATACTCCCAGTCCAACTGAACTAGGCTCTTTCAAACATGATCTTTCCATCTGTTGTGCTGGTCTTAGCGCTTGTCAGCAGTCCATTTGCCGTTGCCAATCCTTTGCCTCTCGAGGGCAAGCATAGATCTGAAGTCGACCAAGTCTTCAGGCGGCAGAGCGCAGACCGTATCTGCGGAGGTTAGTCACTCTAGCTATAGTGCACTAGTTATCCACAGTACAGGACAGCTTACACAATAAATAGATGAAAACCCATACAGCTCTTCCTTCCAAGCTAGGACTTTTCAAACCGCTAGTCAAACTTTCAGTGCAACTGGACTAACTGCTGAGGGCACTAATAGTAAGTTCCCCGTCGTCATTCACCATTATCAGTTCACACGCTCATTCTTGTCTCGCCGTGCAGAGAAAAAATACCCCGAGGAGTTTAGAAATGATGAAGGGGTTGATCTTCCCGACTTTCCGGGCGTTCCAGGAGCGTACCAGGAGTTCCCTATCAGGCAGGGTGGGCTTCTCTTTGCCGACGGTGCCGACCCGGGGACGGATCGTATCGTCTACAAGATTACTGGTACTAATCCAGAAAGTAACCTTCCGGAAAACTTCGCATACTGCGGTGTCATCACCCATATTGGCGCCTCGACACGCAATCGCTTCGTTACATGTCCTGATGCGTAAAAGGGTTCGTTTTTTCCCTCGTTAACAGCTAGGTTGAGCTTTAATGATCCGGCATCTCTGTATCAAATTGACCAGCTTCTGCAGGCGGGAGAGTTGAAGGGGGGAAGGCATATCCGTTTGGTTTGATTTTATGCGGTATATATAGCTACGCTCATTGATTATTAGCCTGACAACTTTAAATCATGTTGATGTCTGTCAATTCGTTTGATATGTAAGGAACCAATTCAAATCAGCAGCTTCTCAAACATCATAGCGCTTTTGTGAATTTCAATGAATAAGAGTGTCCATGAAGTCGGATCTTTACACTTTTAGTCTGACTACTTACAGGCATGTCTATTTCTTTCCCTACTCCTCCACATTCCCATTTTCAATGTCTCTCATCATTAGCTCAGCTTCCCTCGCTGCCGTCTTTGCCTCCTCTCCAAGCTTGTCGTCCAGGCTAGCCAACTCCCCAAATCTCTCCCGCCAAAATTGCCACCTCTCCTCGCAAAAGCCGTGCTTCCCTTTCCACAGTGGACCTCCCCTCCCAGGAGCACCGATCAAAGGTCCATGGCCGTATTCTTCATCCCATTCATATATTCCCATACCTATGGTCTCAATCCAGGTGGCTGCGGCCTGGACATATGCATCCAGGGAGTCTGTTTCTGGTAATTGATTTGGCGGTGTTTCAAGCGCAGTGCGAAAGGTAATCAGTGCAAACCAAGAGTAATCAAATACGGGTTCCTCTGTCGCCAGAAGAAGCGCAGTAAATTTATTCAGATTGACGAAGCTCAAGATTGCCTTTTGTCGGTCGTCGGAGGGGGCAGGAGGTATAGATCGTAGATTCCACTCGTCGCGGAAGTCCCAGCCAAGCATTGGCAAGTCTCTCCATATTTGCATGTCATACTTTTTAAGAGGCTCGCCTTTGTCCGTCGTAGCATCTGGTAACTTTGAGATGTGGACTAGCACATCAACAAGCTTGTCATGGTGTTCGGGAAATTTGCGTGCACATGTAATGATGAGGTTCCATGTAAGACTGAGACAGTCATCCGACAATGAGATGGATGCTAACTTGTTGGTGGCATCCTGTAGAGATACCTTGCTCATGAAGAGGTCTTGGAGGACAGCATATCGAGAGTCACAGCCATCGTCTGTGATATCAATCATTTTGAAAGGGATATGAATGGTATATGCACTTTGTGGCTTTTAATGTAAGCAACGTTCAGTATAACTATATATCGGTCCAGTAATAAATGATGTCATAGCCTGTCCTCGCAAAGCCAGCCTCTTTTGATTTATAGATAACAATAATAATACCATGTTTTGGTATTGTAAGTTGAACAAAGTCAGTCAAGTCACTTACAAATAACTTTCAGATCCCTGCATTTAGCATATTGAAAGTCTTCCCTTCAGTGAATGTGAGTGGTAGTTACTATGGAGTAGGTTTTTGTCTGACTGTGGCTATGTGCAGATTCCAAGTAGCCTTGTGTTTTTTTGAGATGAAGGAACAGCTAATGACCAATGGCTAAGCAAGGCTTTCATCACGGGCCCCTCTCCAGAGTAGTAATGGGTGGGTATGCACCCACCCATACAAACTGCTCGCAAAAGATCCCACAAGGGTTACCCTGCTGTGATCCCAGTTCTCAGAGATCGATCAAACCCCCAACATAATAGGGCCCCTGTGCAGCGAATGCCAACCATAAACTCTGCCAATATTCGAGAGTGGACAAACTTTCCAAACAAGCAGTCTGCAATTTGGGAGGACCTAATGGACACAGAGCTTGTGACTGAACACCACTTTACACACCACTGGCATTGAAGGAATATGAAAAAGGGATGAGGGATAGGATGTTAAGCGCAGAGCTTGATCTGAGTCACTTCGAACGACATCTGTTGAATCAAGCGTCGCTTCAGCAAAAAACTGCACGCGAATTCCTGTCCCCAACAAACCTTTTGCCTGAATGGCGATATCTTCGGAGACCTTGCGGTACCCTGATATATGAGTCGACACTAATCGCAGATATTGTAGTAGGGTATACGATGTGAGGTCTCGCACGTCAACGCCTACGTATGGCTAATGAGCGTCGTGTACATAAATACTCCTTGCTTTCCCCTAGCTAGCTAGATAGATAGACAAGCGACTCAGTCCCAGTGTCCAGTTCTCGCGCCCAGTTCCTTTGTCTTCAGATCACCGACTAATCCGCATGAAATCGGCGGATTAGCTCCTCGTAATGCACTTTCTCCAGTCGATTATTTGACTAACTGTTCGGTCCGATCAATCGACAAACGCCAATTTCTTTCTATATCGACCCGCCGGTGTTGATTTAGCAGTTCACCGTATAGCAGTTCCCCGTCTTCAATATCGCATTGTTTAGGGCTACACTGGGTATAGGAGTCCCAGGTTAGCTCTAGTATCTCATGACCAGTTAACTAGTACAGCAGGTTTCGATACAACTAAGTACAGGTTGTGACACAGTGATTCTGAGGAAGATGGTGATGGTAGTGACACTGGAAATGGGTGGAAAGAAATACAATACTGGATGGGCCCACAGAGTATGATACGGTTGTCACCAACACCGACGTCATAGGGCTAGGCCCACGCCTACGTACGATGAGCCTGCATATGCAGACCGATCTAATGACAACGCATAGATTGGCGCGGGGGAATAGACATAAAAGGGATCGAAAGACAGATAGAAAATAATCAAGCGATTCGTTCTATCCCACTAGCTACTATCGTACTGTTTCGCAACTAGTAAACTATCGATTCGATTTTTCGACGGCTATTTGCTAGCTACTCGCCAGCGCTGCGCTTGACGAGCCCTACCGGCCTTGAGCGCTAACAATTCGAATCGCTTCCTTTTTTTTATTATCTCATTACTTACGCTACGGGACTATTCTCCAAGCGTTGTGTGAAGTAGCAAGCAATACGACAGCCATTCGACGACGAGACGATGGCAGACCAAGGAAGTCTGGAGCCTTCGACGGGGGACCAACCTGAACAGCCTGGCGAGCAGAATGACAGCAACTCGCAGGGTTCACAACACACCCCCAACTCTGAAAGTTCTTTGTCTCAAAAGCTTCAAGCACTCAAAGCAGAAGTTGAACACTTGGGCCAGGGAAAACAAGCTGCACCCAGGCAATTTGTAGATGACGAAGAGAAGCTTCCTGACCCCCCTGAACCCGAATTCTATAAGGGACATGACTATAAGGCTTTTCGTTATTTTGTTGGACGACTCGATAATTATATTGAACAAAAGCCCGAGGCGTTTTATTCTGAAGAACGCAAGATTCGTTATGCCCAACGTCGTCTTAAGGGAACAATCGCCCAACAGTGGGACCGACATAAATCCACTATTGACTTAGCGACATACAAGCTGGACGATTTCAAATCCTTCTTACTCGACAAGGTCGCGCCGGTGAATCTGCGAGAGGGCATCAGAGGCTTGATCGAGTACTCTGCGCGAGGGGATTCAGCTACCCAAATCGCCGACAAAGCGCGCGAACTGCAGAGGGTCACAGGACTCAACCATGAAGAGTTCTGGGCTAATTGGGCAATTGTCAAAGCACCTTCCCCAGTTTCACAAGTCTTGGGACAGCAAGGGGCCCGGATTACGACTTTGGAAGACGCTGCTTCACGGATCGATATGATTCTGCGAGCTCAAAATAATCACAATGAGCCACGACCCCCTGCTGTGGGGAGCAAGCGATCTCCATCAAGGAGGCGTCGACCAGCCAATCGAACGAGAAACAACAAAACACGGCATCGACAAAGGAGGACCGCGTGAAGCAACAACAAGGTCGTTGCTTTAAACGCAACAAGTGGGGCCATCTATTGAAAGATTGTCCTCAACAATTTTCTAGTTCGACCCCGAAGGCAGGAGATAAACAATAGGAACTTGCTGCTCCACTGCACAACAGTCAACATCCAGTCACCCAGTGCATCCCCAGCAACACGCTGGAGCTTCCCCTTGAAGCATCAGTGGAGCTGACTATCGAGTCAAAGCGGCGAACTGCGTGTGCCCTTCTAGACACAGGCAGTAAAGGTGGAAATTACTTGTCATCACTTCTTGCTAAAGCATGGCATGCGATGATGCGGCTCAAAGGCGAGCTGCCTGTGCCAGTGTAGTAGGGTAGGTGGTGACAGGCCAAGGCTACCGCCTAGGCATATGTATATAAAAGCCATCTCAGCTAGCCATCATTCATCAATCAGACAACCAACCACCAGTCATTCTTTCCTTCTTCTAGTCCTCCTGCTTCAGCACCTGTCCAGTTATTCCTTACTTCAGTGCCCCTAGGGGGCTGTCCCTGCCTCCTTTTCTCTATGATTCCTCAAGCCTGTCTCTCCTATATCGACTCGCTAGTTCTGACCTAGCATGCCATCGATGGTGTCCCCTCTTCACCAGTACCGTTAGCAATTGGAGCAACAACAACGTGCTATGGAAGGCCAACCTTAGCAGTGACGATTACAGGCTCTTATAAAAAGAAAAGGGAGTATCTCATTCCCGTCAAAGTAATAGAACTTGCTGAATATGACATTATTCTCGGCTGTACGTGGCTGGATACAGTTGGACCCCAACTCAACTGCTCGTCAGGAACCTGGTGATACCCCATCGACCTGAAGATCAAGCTCGTCAACCCCCAATGATTTTCGAAGGTCTCTGGACAGGAGACGATTTTCTACATCGCGCCTGGAGAGACGCGCATGTAGTACAACAACACCGAGCTTCCTACAGCCTATCAGGCCTACAGGAAGGTCTTCTCCGAAGGAGACGCAGCTCGGACCATGGAAAATCAGAACGGACTGATGCCACGGTCGAAACGATGCTGCGTTGCCTCTTAGCAGGACGTTATGAATCTCAACGGTTCACCCTCACACCAGAGATTGAGCGAAACCTTAATTGCCTGCCAACTGATGCCACTAGCGTCACACCTTTCGAGATCCTGTACGGCGTCAAACCCCGTGTCATGCCAGCAGTTCCTGGTAATCAACAGTTTGTCACCGATTGCACAACCCTCCGTATTGCTGTACGCGACGCAATGGAATTAGCTCAATCTCGAATGGCAATGATCTTCGACAAGAGCCATCAACTTCCCAACATCTGAGAATTTGTTATCTCTTCGGCCCGAGCCATCGGCAGGCGCTTTCTTGTCTCTATATCGACCCGCTAGTGCCGATCTAGCAGTCCACCGTACAGCTGTTCTCCGTCTTCAATACACATGTAGGATTTTATGTACATAATGTGCCAATATACAGTGCCATAACGATGTTAGTTGTAATGTGACGGCCAAGCTAAATAAAGAGAGAGGCTCAGCTTGGTAGGTGCTTTTATTCAGTACAACTAACATAGAGAGGAAAGAAGAGCTCTGGGGTGGCGAGTAGTCAACACTTATGCGTGTGCCCTATATCAGCCCTAACACTAAACCTAATCCGACACCCGTGTCCAACGTACATCGCAGTCCGCGACATCACCCCCGCCTCCGAGAAGACCTGCACTTCTAGCCTGCTGAGATCCATGGCCCAGAGGCCTATTTCTGTCCAACTACGATGTGTGAGACAGTATCACCGCGTTCCGGCACGGACTCCGACCATCTGGCAGATGGTAGTGTCGCGGCACTGCCCGGTCAGACAGCTGCAAAATCGATTATCTGAATCAACGGTTCCTCTTGTACTAAATTGAATTACCGTTGCGTTGATTTTCATTAGTAGGGTAAAACTAACCTGCCTCACGACGGTCTAAACCCAGCTCACGCTCCCTTTTAGTGCGGAGTTCGTGCCGTCGCGGCATCTAAGCCGTCCGGGCGAGGTATATAGACCGCAGGGCATTTGCTTGAAGAGAATCATATTGCAATTTGCTTCTCTTTCATCTAACTTCTATCAACTGTCTTAGTTAAGGCCCAGTCAGTATATTAAAGATGTCAGTCAAGTCAACTCCTTCTATTACCCTTCACGAAAGGACGTATCGACTCCCACAACAGCCTACCGTGGTCGTCTGCATCGACGGCTTCGACCCCGAGTACCTCCAGGCTGGAATCGAAGACGGAATTCTGCCTAACATGGCAACATTCAAAGAGAATGGATTCCATGCAACTGCAAATTGCGCAATGCCCTCCTTGACAAACCCGAACAACCTATCCATCATCACCGGCGCCCCCACACGAGTCCACGGAGTCTCCGGTAACTATTATCTGGACAAGGACACAGGCGAAGAGCGCATGGTCTTGGACGATTCCGGGATGCGAGGAACAACAATCCTAGCACAAATGGCAGATGTCGGTGTTCGTGTGGCTGCAATCACAGCCAAAGACAAACTGAGACGCATCATCCAACACGGCCTTTCTCCCATGAAAGGATCTATTTGCTTCTCTGCTCAATGTGCCAATGAGTGCACTGAGACTGAGCATGGCATAAAGGATGTTGAGGAGTGGCTTGGACAGTCTACGCCTGCGCAATACTCAGGAGAATATCTCTTTTTGTGCTCGACGCTGGTTTGAAACTGCTGCGCGAGAACCGGGCAGATCTGTTCTATCTCACGCTTTCCGACTATGTTCAGCATAAACATGCTCCTGGATCGCGCGAAGCGTTTTCATGCAAGCTATCGATGCTCGACTGGGCAAGTTTGTCAAGTTGGGTGCTGCTGTTGCTGTGACCGGGGACCATGGGATGAGTGACAAGTCCGAAGAGAAGGGCAGCCATAACGTGCTTTTCCTTGAGGATCTCTTGCATTGGAAGTGGCCAGGCTGCGGTGCCAGGGTTATCTGCCCTATTTCGGATCCATTTGTTAAGCACCATGGGGCACTGGGTGGCTTTGTTCGCGTTCACTTGGCTGAAACGTCTGCTGTTGAAGAAATGATCGCAGAGTGCTCCAAGCATTCTGGGATACAAGTCGCTCTCACGGGCAAGGAAGCTGCATCAATGTTTGAAATGCCACTGGATCGTGAAGGTGACATGGTTGTCATCTCAACGAAGAAGTTTGTTATTGGGGGCAGACGTGAGGAACATGATCTATCCCAGCTGGGCGGCCATAGACTACGTTCTCATGGAGGCCTTTCGGAACAGCAAGTTCCATTGCTGCGATCAACTTCCGTTGAGCCGAAGGATCTTCTTGAACCGAGAAAATGGAGAAACTTTGATATCTTCGATCTTATTCTGAATCATTAGATTGTCTCTTTCCATTTGAGAATTTGAATACAAACAGACTGCTTTTATTCTGTTTCAAAATAAGGAAATAATCCCGTATGTCCAGCAGTAGAGTCACCAGTATAATTCATGTCGAATACGTCAAGCCCATCGAGCGCAAATTCAAATCCAAATGGCTCATTAAAGTCAGGGAGAGAATGCTGGTCATGATCAAACTGGTGTGCCCCCGGCATGACTGTCTCTAGGCTTTTCGCGATGCCCAGCAAAGGGTGACTTGATTGGATATCTCCCGAGAGCAGACGGAGCACCTGAACCAGTCGACGCAAATGTTTAGTGATATCGTCGCCCTCTTTATCGCAAATTATAGGTCTTTTTTGACTCGAAGCCTTCACAAGACAAACGGAAGCAAATGCAGTCACTGCTCCAATATAGTACGGTAATTGCTGTAGAAGTTCTCGGGTCTCGCAGGAGACAGAGCAGACGATCGATAGGGCACGGTCCAATGCGCAGTGAGCATAATGTCCCACATCTCTGAGCGCTCCAGTCGAAAGCTCCGATTGACCGCGAAACACATGTGAGAAGAGATAGAGCTTCGCAGAGTGGAAATAAAGGTCGAATATACGGCCCGAAAAGTGGTCAGCGTTTCCCCCAAAGCCAATGGTCTCCAGCCAATACCGATACCATTGCTCGTACGCATCTTCAAGACGTGATATTTCCGCCAGTCTCTGACTATCAACGCAGTTGTCGGTGTCTGCGCCAAACATGTCAAAGACCCGGCTGTTGATAGACCACAGCTCAACCTGGCTAATCAGTCTGATATCAGATGGCGATGAAAACTTGCTCTCCTGGAATGCTCTTGGATTCTTTAGTGAATGAAAGTCCCGTGTTAGTGGAGGCTTGCCATGACTCAGAGAGCAGTGATGATCGCAGAGGTACACAAGGAAATAGAGCCGAGTGCGATCATAACATGCCCTTTTTGCATGTGGCATTTTAGTGATACACCTGTGCAGATCCAGCTCAGTGGCAATTCGAACCGCTTTTATAAGTTAGACATAGCACCTAGACCTAGTCAAATAAGATACACTATCAACTTACCCAATGCATTAAGCGCCTTGGAAACCTCGGGGAGCCATAATGTCCCAATACAAAGGGCCCGCACGTCGTCAAACTCGTAGGAGCTTGAAAACAACTTTCCGGACACCTCATTCTGAAAGTGATTCAAGAGAGATGGATATTTTTGTGAGCCGGAGCAGAATGCAGATACGGTGCAGATAGCAGCCGTTAAAAGAGAAGATCTTCGACGTATAGTAGCCAAAGAATCCCCATCAACGAGGATGTGGTAAGCGTATGAGTCCAATTTCTGTTGATAAAATGCAAAGAGGGTTTCGGCAATATCTATCGTGATCAGTCCGAGAGAGACAAAATCAGAACCTTGCGTTGAAATAGAGCCATGCAGAGTCGAGCTTGTAATCGAAGAGGCTGGAAACGCTCCCAGGCTACATGATAAATCCAATGTAGCTGTTTGAGGGGATTCGGAGACATTCGAAACGGAGTCGAGTCTTGGGGGTTGACATTGTACACTTGAGTTTCCAATAGACTGTTCCAGTTTAGCCAGACGCTCCTCCATTGCCTCTTTCCATCTGGAAAACGATTAGGGCTTATCACACGCAATCAGATGACCCTTCCTAGGGTTTGGTGCGAAGTGGCAACTTACGAAGCATCGCCCTCCAAAAGAGTCTGCAGGCTCCTGTTGACGCTGCAGGCAAGTCCACGCGATTTACATCGATTACACGGTGGCTTATTAGTATTCATGTGACATTTTATCTGCTCACGAAATTAGAAATATGAACTTGGGATAAATCTGATGCGCTCACTTTGAGCTTTCGGCAAGCGACGCAGGCCGTAATTTTGCGCGATATCTCCGGAATCTTTCGGTCACCAAACGACTCGCGCAACTCCATAGCTGCGGATCCTGAAGCCATATTGGGGTTGTCAGATCGCAGGAAGCAAGTCTCAAAATACGGAGAGCCACGATGGTTTGGTGCGAAGGCAGTGGCAGCAGACCCACCACGGCATTCTTGCCGTCCCGCCGAGTGGTTGGGATCTTACATCACACCTTGCAGGGTTAACGCCTTCATGGCCAAAAGCATAGTAAGGATAGTATGAGAGGACTCGGAGTAGCTACTAAAATACCAAAAGTCTTTATAAGATAGTTGTAAAAGGATCATTGTATTTGATTGCAAACAAAGAGTGACCCAAGCCACCGCAAAAACGATGTTCCGGAGATCTTATCAATCTGAAAGATCGATCCAAATTGGGCATAATTTTTATCCTATTTATGACAGTAGTGAGGGAGGCGCAAACTATAAATGATTAAAAGGTGATTGTACAGTGAGCCGTCCTACTTGAAAAAGACGAATAAAATCCCGGTTTCTTGTTCATAGTTGTTTCCGATGTTTCCATAAAAAACTCCCACTGTCAATTTCCCGAATTCCCTAATTGAAAAGCCGAGCTTAATTGAGATCAAACCTGTCAAGCTTTTATAGTGATTTATTTGCCATCGCACGATACAGTGTACTACGGAGTATCGCCCAGAAAATACTCTCCGTATATGTTATACAATGAAACCATCATAGAATCCTTTATCCCCTAGATATGATTTATGACGCTCTATATCTCAACACTTTTTCCATCACATTGCCCCGAATCGCTCGGTTTAGTTAGGCTGACGAGTCGCTATTAGCGCCACCATGTCAAATCTGATCGAGTGCTCATGGCCATGGAACAAGAGCTGCAGTCTGTGACTAATGATCTCCGTCATCTCCTTTCTCTGAGGATGGTCTCGATGCCACAGACTAATCAAGAAGTCGGCAGCGGCAGCGCAGCGTTGAGAAACATCTTTCTCTGGGAAAGTAAAACTGGCTCGGATGCGTTGGAAAGAGACATGGCCAAATCCATGAATGACCAAATAATCCCGCGCCAACTTAAGCAGTTGTCCCTGGTGACTGATTGACAGTGAACGAGCTACAGCGTTGATCAATCGGACAACTTCATTGTCCGGAGCGCCTTGAATCAGGGCAATTCGCGACCCGGCCGTCCGCACCATTTCAGCCATAGACTCGTCAATGTTCACGGCGTCACTGAGTGTCCACGGGGCAAGCACGGTCTCCGCTGCTCCATACGAAACGGTTGAGAGGGAAACAGGCTCAGTGGGTCCACTGGACCCATTTTGGGATTTTCCACGAGCCCTGGACAACCACTTGCCTGTTCCACGGTGAGTTAAGTGCTATATACACGATATCGGCAGCTTAGGATTTACCTTGACCATGTTTCCCGATGGAGAATACCTCGCCCCAGCCCTGAATTATTCTTTCCAAGTCTCCGCTCACGAGCCGCTGTTCCTCCAGGATACCACCGTCCGTGAGACAGGTTTCGGTCCTTGGCTTGGGAGACGGCCAAGGGAACGGTCCAAGCAGTGGATCTTCCTCGACCCGTCTAGCAACCACGCAATGGTGCGCCTCGGGGATATGGTTCTCTCCACTGGGAGAGAAGAGGTATGACACGGGCTCAGCTTCCAGGACAAAGCCCGCCTCCCTCAACACCCGTTTCCAACCTTGCTCCGAGTAGAAAGACTCATTCGTCAAGCTCCCCATCCATTCCTTTCCAATAATCCAGACCGCATCCCAGGTGGGATCATACACGACCTTTTGCGGCGCCAAAGCCGTACTGGGCAATACGCACAGAGCCACAAACCCATCCACTCGAACCCATTCGGCGAATTTGTACATCATAGAGACTAAATCGCCCGGGGTCAACTGGAATAGAGACAGGACGGCAATTACAGCGTCCATCTGAACCGGTGGTTGGTATTTCCTCATATCGGCCTGCTGGAAGACTCCGGGAACTTGGGATTCAGCCAGACGAACCATCTCGGTGGACACATCGATGCCGTGAACGGCATGGCCGGCGCGCGCAAGAATATTGGAGACGGGCTTCCCCGTGCCGCAGCCGACATCGAGCACCTTGCTGTTGGCGGGAAGTTTCTCTGCGACGCTTTGGATAAAAGAGCAGAGCTGGGGGTCATTGGCGAAGGCGTCTTCGTAGCGCGCCCCGAGGGTATTGAAAAGGCTCTCTGCCGTTTCGGCACTTGGGACAGTCATGGCGTTTGGAATTCTAAGTTTTCGTTTGAAGGGGTATTATGAGAAAAAAAAAGAGGCTATCTTGACTAGTGGGATGCTAGACACTATTTATTCATAGAGTCCTACAGCTACACCAGAGTGCCATAACTTTGCACCCGCTCACATTCTGGCACTTACTCCACTTTCAAGCACCCTATAATATTCTGCAATTCTGTCGGTCTAAACTTCCAAAACTAATATTTGGTGTAAAATGTGAGGGTGCATCTAGGGAGAAAGACCAGGCCCTTTCTTGTGTGGCATTGCTGTACAGTCATACCAGATAGATAATACCGTAATACGGAGCAGTGATGCGCTGGATTGTTTATTTTTTTAAGAAAGCCGGTGGTAAAAAGAGCGGTCAGAGCCAAGTTACGGCACCCCACAGTACCAAGATCTGAAAGCTATCGATCGTAACCCACGGTTCTGGGTAGATCCAATCTTACGGGTCGGGATCGGCAATGGCGTCACTCATACCAGTCGAGATGGTGCAGAGTGCATGCCTGGAAATTATTGCGCCTGGTGGCGAGCTGAGTACTGAGGCGGACAAATAGAAACCAAAACTCGGCTCACACATTTCTGTCAACCTTCTCATTTAATTGGACGATTCTATGATTCTGTGTGGTGGCACGCCCCAGCTCCAGAGTGCCTGGCGTACAGAGTATGCTTTTCAATGGCACGCAGCATGTTCCTTTGAATACGTCATTTGTGGTTCTTGGCCCGAATGATGGGATCTGCATCGGTGCCTAGAAGTCTATTGCGGTATTTTCCTTTTCTCTCAGTACTGTACGTACAATGAAAGGGAGGCGTGGATCAGGGGAAAAGTGAACATGAGGAGGATGTAAAGTAGGTAGTAGGTACGTTGCTACATCTGTCCACGAAATGTTACATCCAGAAGACATTCATTTGAAGGTAAGAAGAGCATTCGTCAAGAAGGGAAATTATTTCGATATAGCTTTAACATAGCACTGGTGATTTACGAGTTTGCTGCAGCCAAAGGATTTGTATACACGGTAATATAAGGTCCCTTGGCCGAGTATGCGATAGCCAGCCAAATGTAGACGTCCGTTCGTCCATTGAACTCGCGAATAGAACTGGACCGGTCAGTATAGTCGGAAATAACAGTGGGAAAGAAGTCCAACACTTACTAAAATCTCTCCAGGCATCTGCTTGAGAAACATCGCCTGCAACGCACGCAGCGGCTGAAAATTGAAGCGCATAACCATTCCAAAATGTGGCTCGGTGCTCAAAGGACGTCATCCGGCCCCGTCTGCGGCTAGAACTTCCCCTTAGCAAGCACTCGTTGAGCAGACACTCGCTAGGCAGTCTAATAGATAATAGTGCGTTCCTTCATTAATTGAAATTGATTATATCCTTTGTTCTTTAGTCCTTCCGGATTAGGCCTTTATAGACTGATGTATTGACTCCCCAAGACCCTGAATCCACTTTGAATATAAATTTTGGCCACAGTATTGATTTAGTCCACTGTAAAGGGGTTCCCTTCTACTGCTGGTGGTATGTCTAACAGTGGAAACAGTGCAAGGGAACATGTATCTTCAGCCTCCCTGTGGTCGGTCCTCTACGATCCCACCGACGTCCACGGCTCAGAATCTGGAATCAAGAGGCCACCATTTAGCAACAAGCTTCCGTACGTACCCTAGTATGCGCGGTCGATGGTCAAATGACACGATTGTTACTACATTGAATATGGACATCGAAGCATGCTGCGCGAACGCTCCTTCACGAGCTGCCTCCACCTCTCACATCGTTGATGGTAAGTTCATTACGCCTTCAACAATCCCTCACACTGACCCTGACAGGGTATTCCCAACTGAGAATGGCAATCGACAAGGGGTCTCTGCATCGGCTTTGGCAACATATCTGGGAGTCTTCCGTGCGGGTGGCTGAGCTTATCCGCGCCATGTGCTAAATTGTGGAGTTTCGAGACAGGTATTCTCAATTACAAGATATCCCAGCGGACCTCACACGGCTTGGAGAAACAACGCCATATTCTCCCGTTGGGGTTGGCAACGCCGTGACTTCCGGTATCCAACATAGGGTTACTGTCCGACTAAGGATTTTTGATTCTGAAGTCCCTCCTGGCGACAAGCCTTCCAACCACATGCACCATAACCATAGCTGCAGTAGTGACAGGATGATACCACTTAACCTGGGAGGAGACCCAGTCAGCTTGTATAGTCCCAATCCGGCTTTTGCAATGGTGTACTGAGAGCTGCCTTATCCAACCGCATGATTCCTGTTTGAATCCCATGGTGTACGGTTTAAGATGGTCATCAGCGTAGCCCGCTGGTATATACTGGCACTGTTGGAGTGTTTTTGCAATTCCTTCGCAAACCTCCTTGCGTCAAGGTATGCTTGTACCCCAAATTGTGAAAAACGTGGACTCGGGCGCCCGCTGTCTCAACGGCTCCAGTGGAACCTCATTTCAATATGACAGCTTCGACCCTTCGATCATTGGAATTTCCATGTTATTCCCCATTGGAGGCTCACGCTACTTCTGCTGTCTCCACGAGGCTGATTCTTGGGTTTGTGTCAGGAGTGAGAGTCAGCACCCTGGTTGACTCGGAGGTTACCTAGATTCTACTAACTGCAGAACCCCATTTGATCTTGTAACATCTTTAAATCTCGTTGTATGCCTCATTTCTGGCGCTAATCAAGCTTCTACACACAACCAGACTAGCTCTGTGCGAGGCAGCCGGATTTCTCGAGACAAAGGATGAGAAAGGGCGGAGCTGTATGAAATGGCTTCGAGACACTTAATGCTAGCCATCATTACCCCTCAGTCCAGCGATTCACGGCCGGATATTCCTTTGCTACGAAGGACCATGTTGTAATGCAGAGAAACTGACAAGTTGCCGCCCCTCTAACAGGACCCAACTGCTTCATTCAGCATCTCTCTCGCCCAAACCGATCTTGAAAGCTCCTCCCGCTGAAATCACTCTTCTACCTTTTTCTGCCTCCTCTAACACAACGAAGACCTTCGCTGTTGTTCTCACTTTCCTCCATGCGGCCATCGTATTGGCCGTTCCTGCCTCCCCACTGAACGACAACGTTGTTCGACAGGATAGTGGATGCACAGTATAGTAAGCACACCGTCATGTCATCTCTATGTCCGAGAATGTATTGAATATTAGAGTCTCTCCGATAATTACGCGGTTGGGCACCGATAGGTAATGCTCCTTTTGCCCTCCTATTCCTTTTTAGTTAAGGCAATCATGACCTGAGCTGATCGCTTCTGCGACCTCCCGCGACCCTGCTACTTCCTGTGACCATACATAAAGGGAGCACCCTCATCACCGGCACCCAGTCAAAAGGATTTTCACAAAGATATTGGGATCTCGAGCTCATTGAGAATTAACCGTGCGGACTATGGTGGCTCGAGTGCGGCTGAGCGGACAGGAAGCCCTATTTTCCACACCCTGTGGTCGTATGTACTAGGCTAGGGCTATATGTACAAATGCCTTGCAAGGATGGGACAGAGGAACCCTTTCCTTTCACGATACAAGTATTGACAACGGGGAATCATCGGAACTGGATCAGAACCAGCGGGTCGCCACGAAGAGAGCTGTAGCGCTAGAATATGAAGACTGAGGCAGAGGAAGGAGCAGCAATAATAAGAAAGCAACTGCACGAAGCCAGCAAGAAATGATTGATTAATTAACTGACACATAGTTAAGTACTAAATATAAAAGAATAAGCGATTATTTTCGCAGGGATCCGCAAGGACGGTCCCAACCGAGACGCTAATAAAATGGGCGGCTCGGCACGAGACAATTCCTGACTACAGTAGGAACGATACGAGTCTATGCTGAGATGAGCCCTGAGGATTGTGAGTTGTCCTGCATGCACTTTCAAGCCCTGCAGCTAAGGGGCCCTAATTGGCCCCTCCGTATTTACCCTGCCATCTCATCCAATTATAATTCGCTGCAACGCACACACCATATGCACATACGATGAAGAAGGACTTTCAAGATTGGGGGCCTTTTCAGTCACCCCACTTCACTTGCTACTTAGGTCCTGAGGTATTCCAGGAATACCAGGAATCCCAAGGTGTTTGCTTCTGTGTTCAGTGTATACAACTATCTTCAAAGTCTCTCTGAGCATAATGGTTGATCCCAAGCATATACGACCCCCTTCAGGTTATCCCGTCGATGTTCGAATCTACCCCGAGGGTGAGAAACAACTCTACCCCGAAGGCGAGAAGAAGAGAGTGGTAGACATCCAGCCTGGATACGGTGATCAAGAGATTCGCTGTCATGTTTCAGCACAACCTGTGAATCTCAACTTACCTCCCGACTATGAAGCACTGTCCTATGTGTGGGGCGACTGGGTCAGTTATCGCACGATTTGCTTGAACGGCATCCCAAACTTCCCCGTCACTCAGAATCTTTGGAAAGCTCTTCGAAGGCTCCGGAGAGGGAACCAGCCACGTCGGCTGTGGATTGATCAAATATGTATCAACCAGCAATGTGGCGTCGAGCGCAAGCGACAGATCAAACAAATTCGCAATATATTCAGCCAAGCCAACCGCGTGATCTTATGGTTTGGTGACGCCGACGAGCATATTGATTCATCAACAGCGCATATAAAAATTAATGTTGATAAGGCCCTCGAGCGGGCAATATCGAACGATCAGATCGACCGATGGTGGACTAGGGCTTGGGTCATTGAAGAATATACCCTGGCCAAAAACCCTCCTACTGTGATGTTTGGTCCTTATCAAATGGAATGGGCCGAGCTGAGCTCTTTGATAGGGCGTAAGAATTATCTGCCCACAGGAAACTGGGGGCTACTTGGAAATAGCCTTGGACTATATGAACGCCTACGGGATCCTAAGTTTGAGCGCAATCTTCACTCCATCACGATAGTCCTCAAGGGCACTGACACCCTGGATGCCCGGGACAAAGTGTACTGCATTTTATCCTCATTGCCGGAAAGAGAGAGATGCAACATCACGCCGGATTATAACAAACCTGTCTCGGAGGTATTTGCACAGGCCACCTATGCATCGATAGCTTCCACCGGTGGCCTTGGGATTTTTCACTTGGTACCGAAGTTATCTTCCGAAAAACCTCACGACACCCCGACCTGGGCACTGGACTATACCTTCCCAGAAAAGAACCACACTGTCCGCGGCAGGGAATGGCCGGAAACTCGACTGGGGCAAATCAACGTCGCGGGTTTCCAGGGATTCCAAGCAGCCCAACCCTTGTTCGAGTATCTTCTCTTCAAATCTGGGAGTAAAACCAAGGGTTGGTGTCAAAAACACCCCCAATCAACTGTCGAGGCTTTGTATGATCCGAAAGACTCGCAGAAATTAACTCTCACTGGTCTGGAATTCGATTCTGTTTTGGACGTGCTGGACATTGATATGCAAACCCCCGACAAGTGGTCAGGGAAACTGGCTGCCGCGAGCCTGCTTAATCTTGTTGATCCGACGTCGACAACTACTTGGGCATCCAAGCTCGACATGAAAAATTACAATCCAGAGGAGCGCGAGATACATTCATCCATTCAACAGCAACTATCCAACGGGAATCCATACCATCGAATCGGTCCCCTCGCGAGAAGGCCGGTATATCCGCCATCTTCCTCAACTAACAAACGGACAGTACGGGGAGTAACGACCTGGGCTCTATTCAGGGCATGGGATAAAATCGCTCGACCTCCAAACGCCAAAAAGATATCGGAGGTTTCTATGGCTGCCTTACCCAAAATACTGCTGGAAGCGATGAATACAAAGTCGATGGATTCTTCGCGCGCCTCGCTATTTAGATGGTACATGATGCTTGATGCCCGTGGAGTTTCCTTCTTCACCACTGCTGGCGGCTTCATTGGCCTTGCTCCATCGGACCTCAAACCCGACGACAAGATTGTGTTATGCTACGGAAGTCGGTTTCCAATCGCACTACGACGCTCTCGGGGCGGAAACTGGCTTTTCGTGGGGTTCGTGTATGTTCGTGGGATTATGGATGGGGAGCTTTGGGACTGCTTCCCTGGCCTCGAGTTGAGCGAGAGAAGATTTGTGTTAGAGTAAAATACCCTTAACTGAGTGACGAAGACAGAGTGCAAAGCCGTAAGAGGTAATTCAGATAGTATTCCATAGGGGTTACTTCTATTGTAAACATAATTCGTTCAACATACACAACGAATGCATAGCTAGAAGGGTAGATCAAGCCAGAGCAAGAAGTCATGACTTCCTCAGCAAAAACCAGAAGCGTTCTGTTTGTTCGATTCCCTCATTCTCCCCTCCTTTTTAGCAAGTTTCTTCTGTTTCGCGATAATATCAAATTCATCCCACTTCTCTTGCTCTTCATCATTCAACCTCCCCGGGAAAAAGACAGGTAATAGGCTTTGACCTAGACGGGGATAACGGGATTCGGCTTCGTAAAGAGCGTCCATGACTTTGGGCTCACCCATGACTTCGATAAACTCCAGCGGTACGCCAAAGGCCTCCGGTGAACGACTTGCACCAGCAGTATACACATTTTGGAGGATGCCTATGCCACCAACTGCAAGAAGGAACCAGGTATTCTCTTTGATACCTGCCGCAGAGATGAGTAGGAAAATCCAGAGAGCACCTAGGAAGGTGGTCGTCAGTCTGGTTGCCTGCGAGGCGAACGTACTTGATCCAGTTGTTGAACCAGAGGCAGCAAGATCCTCAAAATCTAAACCGACGCCATTGCCTTGAATAACAATAGCATGCTGGCTTCCGTTCCCAGCCGTCAGAACAAACGTCTTTTCCGTGTTGCCACGACAAGCCCATTTCTCTTCAGACCACTGAGAAAGAGCACCCGTGGCTGAACATAGCACAATACCGGCACCTGTCACCAGAAGAATGCTCCAGTCTCCAAACAAACCACAAGGTATAGCTGCAACTCCAAGCTGGATTATACCTGTGAGGATTCCTGTAATATATGGTGCGTCATATCCAGGATGGCCCCTGGCGGCTTCCTGTGCTCTATACACAGAAATGCATAGTCCGGCTTTAGCTGGTCGCTTTGGCTCCGGCTTGCCCTTCGTTTTAGCACCCGTCTTCAGCTGATCCCACTTCGAGTCGAGCAATCGTTGAAGAAGTTCATGCACCGGTTTCGAGCTCTGTTCCTGTGGTCTAACGGATAATTCTCGACGTCGCGGCTGCTTGTCCATCCATGATCCGAAGTCTCGCACAATGCGACCAATGATCCAGCTTCGATTATTCCGGGAAAACCCGTTCTCCCCATTAATGACCATGCAAGCGAAATCGGAGGGAGGCATTAGTAAATTCTCGCCAACGGCCGATATAACGGCGGTGACTGCGAAGGCTACCCAACCTACACGAGAGTAGAAAGAGTCAGTTTTCCCTCGAGACACAAACATAAGCTTAGATTAGCAAAAGGCCGTACCGAAAGAAAAAGCGACTGGAGTAAATCGCGATCCCACTAGCTGTGCGAGCGCCCGGGCGACTACATCACCACCGAGGAGAAGGAGAACGGAGAATATGTCCGCTGGATTCCTCCATTGAGTAGAGAATTCAGATGATGAAAGGCCTGCATTGAAGGTACGAGGTACTCGGGACAACACAGGGGGCATAATGCCCAGTTTTATGCTTCGTGCGCGGTATGCCCTGGATTAGGTGCCAAACTGCATCTCCTGCGCAAGAAGACTGAATATTATATTCCCATGCCAGCGGGATTGGGCGAAGAGAATGCCGAGAGGTGAGACTGATCACGACGCTAAGGCGGCATTGCTGACGGACACAGCCCAGCTCTTATTGCCCCCTCTCGTGTTAGCTAGTCGTACAACTGACCCTGGAGAACGAGGAATCCCACTTCTTCAGACTTTGCCTAATCTTGACGCTAAAAGCCTCGCTTTGGAGCTTTTCCGTACGATATGAAGATCGGCGACGGCGCTTAGTCTCGCAGACACAGCCAATCACGCTGTCCTGCGCATCCCGCTTGATGCACAAAGCTGAGCGAGTTCGTCAAGGCCCCGCTAACAACAAGATCCCGAGGCTTAGCTTTCGGGCATTGAGGAAGTGCGGTCCCCTTTTCCTTCGACCCTTGGTTGTGTTCTCAGTTGTGCAACCGATAGTGTCACTTAGCAGCGCACTGTGATGAAGAACAGCATAGCGAGACTGCTAACTGCACCGCGAGCATTTTCAATGCCGCCGGACTCGCCTCAACGAGAGGATTCTGGGCAACAGCAAAAGAAGAGTCTGTTCTCCAGCTACATTGGCGTAAGACAGGACTCTTCCGTCGAACACTCTCAGGAATATAGTCGGAGTCGGAGTCCCAATGGAGAAAAGACAGACGATTCTAGCCATGGCACTCACAGACTTTGGGTGCCGCGAGTTTTGCGGCGTCGAGCAATGATGGCTTTCATCAGTGTCTTCGCGGCCCTTTTGTCTGTGCTGCTTGCTCTGTATGTTTACTCAAAAGTGGACAACGGTATCGACGCCGAAGAGGATAAAAACTATTATGTGTGGACGTACGGGCCAACAGCAGGTAGTCATTGATATACTCACTTCCACACCGTCATCTCAGATGCTGACTTGATCACAGTTTTCATGATTATTGGTGCATGTTGGAGCCAGGTTCAATATCGCGCCATGCTCCTAATGCCATGGGTGCTGATGTTGCGCGGTGCAACACCAGCATCCAAAGGTGTTCTGCTTGACTATGGCTCTGACTGGATTGTAACGGCCCTTTTCAAGTCCCTGAGAAAGAGCCATTTCCTGGTCTCTCTCCCGATATTGGGGACACTCTTAGTCAGTGGCTTAACCGTGTTCTCGACGGGGTTGTTTGCAATGAAGAATGTCCCAGTGCACAGTGAGGCGAAAATGCAAATAACCCAGGCTTTCAATGGTTCCAGCTATGACCCACGGACGGTCGACTCACGGGCGGCTGCTATATATATGGCTGCAGACCAGTACAATGCAACACTGCCTGTTGGAATCGCTGGGGAGTATTATGCCTTTCCACAGTTCCATGATTTTTCGAGCGAAGGAACAAGCGACATGTACAGGGAAAACTACGTGTACAGCGCTGAAGCCGATACCTTTTCTCTGGACCTGGACTGCGACACTGCCCCAATTTCAGAACACAATGGCTCTATAACGGCATCTCACCCGGGAAAGAACTGCTCGTTCGAATATGGAATGCTTTATACCACGATGCCGGATGAAAATTCGTCTTATCCGTATACGCTAAACGGAGAACTAGGAGGTTGCGATGGCCAGCGTGCTCAGGTCAATTCACCATCACTGGAGCCATTCGATGCTCGCACGGTTGACTGGCAAATATGGCTGCTGGGAGTGAAGCGTGACCCCAACGGCATACCAGTACTTGTTGGAAATAAAACCCAGAACTTCGCTTTCACGTCTCTAATGTGCACCCCGCTGTACCGCTTAGGTCGTGGTCTTGCCCGTATACAACGTGCAAATGACAGTACAACACTTTATAGTTCTGTTGACATCCATGGTCCAGGAAAGCCTGACTCCCTGCCCGGCGTCACTGCAGGTGACATTGTGTATGGGACATGGCGATCTATTCAGACACTGGGAACGTTTGAATTTATTCCAGTCAACGGTGTCGTGCAAGCTAGCTCCATTGCATATTGGCTGGTATCCTCGAAGCCCAATGAGATCGAGCCCTTCTTTCGAAATGGGACCCTTCTCTCAGAAACCATCAAAAGACCAATCACGTCAATTGCAGCCAATCTAGCGCACCAGTACTTGCTAGGACCATCTTCCAGCACGATCCAGGGTACGGTCAACACGACAAAGCGCCGCCTTTATGTACGGGACCTATCATTCGGTCTAATGACTGGTATCCTGGTTCTTTTCATTGCTATTTCGGTCCTGCTTGGTATTTTTTACTTTCCTGTTAGGGCCTGCTCTAGAGATCCTGGGTCCGTCGCAGGTTTGGCTACGATCCTGGCGAGAAGCCCACAATTCATGTCCGAAGTTATGGGCATGGGGTCGAAGCCAGACTCGGAACTAGAGGCTTTGCTTGCTGATCGGCAACATAGCACAGTCATCACTGACGACGGAACTTTCTCGGTCACGCCTTATACTGAAAGAGCCCTCACAAACGACCGAACGGAAGCTGTCGACTCCATTGAGTGGTGGCGACCACTTTCCGCCAAAATGCCAATGCGTATTCTCACATTTGTCACCCCTCTTGCGTTGATTGCTGCCCTGGAAGCTCTGTATCAGCACTCGCGGAAATCCGGAGGTATCGCCACTATCCAGGACGAAGAATCGTACATACGCTATACATGGGCTTACATACCCGCACTTGCTATGTTGATTGTTCGGATCCTGTTCTTCAACCTGGAATTTTCGGCACGGACCCTGCTTCCATATAGTGCTCTGCGACAAGGTGGTACTGCAGCGACCACAAGCATCTTGGAGGACAAGCATCGCAAGATTGCTATTTATGGTTTCTTCGATGCGCTACGCAAGAAGCAGTGGGCATTAGCGGCTGCCATTCTCTCTGTGCTTGTGTCATTCATCCTACCAATCGCGGTGTCTGGTCTCTATAACACCAAAATGCTCACCCTGGACACGGGGTCTAATCTCACTCAAACAGGCCAATGGAGCATATTTGATACCGGTAGTGGGCCGTACTATGCCTCTCAATCGCAGTCGAATTTATCCAGCCCGCTGATTCTTTATCTGAATGTTTCATACCCACAATGGACATACCATGACCTGGCGCTCCCTCATGTTGTGCTTTCAACCGATAACTACGACAACTCGAATGCCTATGTTGACGCCCGCATCCCTGCATTGCGCGGGAACCCTAATTGCGACATAGTGCCTTCCAATCAATACAATACGACCACCGAAGAAGGTCAACTGCTATTGGTCTCCGTTAATGATGTTGACGGTTGCGGGTTTGCGAAAGATGATTATATATACGCTGTAATCGAATCCCCTTGGGGGTATTTTAGTGGTGTAAACGACCGCTTTGATAAAACTTTGAGTATGCAGGAATTGCTTCAACCCGGATATCTTCACTGTCCCACAAGGCTGTTTGCATTTGGCCGTAGCAACAGCACCAGTGGCGCGGTCGATATGAATGTGCTCAAATGTCGGCCACATATCGAACAAATCGAGGTCGATGTTCGTTTCTCTCTCCCTTCATTCAAGATTAACGAGCTCAAACCCCCGTCTATAATTCTTAATTCCAACAGGACATTACTCGACGCGGTTTACCAAACCGGCGGGCAATGGGTTGATATTTTTCCCAGTGACTACCGAATGGAGGATTTCCTACCAATAATGGACTTACCAACGAGAGAGGATCACACATCAGAACTATCAGGGACTTACATAGCTGCTATCTATGGCGCCAATGGAACTCAGCCGGACGACCTGCTCGACCCGGACAAACATGAAAAAGCACTTTTGCGTGTTTATGGCACAGTCATCGCTCAGCTGCTCAATAATGCCTGGAATAATACTCCATCGGACACAAGAACCATTCCAGACCCACCAGCACGTACTCATTCCGCCACTTTACACTATAATCGCCTATACCTGGTTCAAAGCGCCATTTCGACCCGCATCCTGGAAGCAGTCCTTGCAGTCATGGTTGTATGTGGCGTTGTGGCAATCACATTCATGGATAAACGGCAAGTACTTCCCAAGAACCCGGGAAGCATTGCTGCAGTCGCAAGTTTACTTGCTGGATCTGAAATGCTTGAGGCTATTCCAAAAGGTTCGGAATGGTGTAGCGATAAGACATTGGAGCAGCAAGCCATTTTTGCTGAGCATACTTTCTCAATGGGATGGTGGTGCCATGAATCGCGGGTGAATAGCGATGATATTGGAACAGTCGATTCTGGTTCTCAGGACGGAGATGAGTGCCTCGAGTATACCCGCTTTGGCATTGATGCAGACAATATGGCTACATCGGTCTCTGTTCTGCCAAAAAGTGCTAAGTGACGTGAGATAGTGATATATTAGGTGATATTAGCTTCATATTGGGCAGTGACATGCTCAATTGGAGCAATCCTGTTAGACAACTCAAGGACCAACGCTGGAATGTACAGAATTCTTATAATACGCTGGGGACTAAACGGCTTCCAGTCGGATACACGACTACAATGAATACTTAAATGCAATTGGCCTTTTCGTCACCGTCCAAGTCTTCGCTAGACGACTATCTCATCCATGTTCGGGACCTTTCTGGTATGCGCTGAAGCAATGGCCCCTGGCCCAAGATATTGGAGTTGCAAAAGCGTGCGGAAAGATTATGTCTTTGCCCGGAACTGCAAGATTCGTGGACTTTTGAAAAGGTAGTAGAGGTCAGCTATGACCGTAAAGAGTCTGAGGACGATTGCGGGCAACGTGATGACAATGGTTAGGCCGAAGACGATTATGGTGAAGAAAGAGAGCATTTTCAATAGATGGTTATGCGACTTGTTCTAATAAGTCGCCGTACTGGCGATGCATTTCCCGTATCTCCACATTGTATTGGGCCTTTTCCCTGCAAGGAAAGCTGGCACTAGCAATAATTTGTCCAGCAAAGCCCTAGAAGGTCGTACGTATATTCTCGTCAGGGAAAGTGGTTCGAAAGACACTCAGACGCACCAAGGCCGGGGCCCCAGTCCTGCAGCAGCGACTTTCTGAGTGCCCAGGCCCTTCTCCGCAGCGATCTAGATCAGTTGGAGCAACAAACGGTGATAAGACCGGCATCTTAGCCACTGGTCACCTCACCGTATGATATATCGGAATCAAGAAAGGACTAAGAAAGTTAGACCAAGAGGAAGAAGCCAAATGGCAGAGCCGGAGACTTATTATACGAAGGCTATTCCCGGGTATTTCGTCCTATCACTCGATCGGCAATCATTGTCAGGTTCTCCCTTGCAGAATCCTATCATCGCCCGAAATAGAAGGTTCACCGGACAGCCCCCACGTCATCGCACCTGTCATCTCAATCCGGTGCGGGGTGCGGCGACATCATTGGTGGGATCGAGGATCGCCCCACTGACAGATTGTATGAACATCCGTTTCTCAGCGGCCCGGCGATCCGGTACCGTTGGCGTGGGCTCGGGCCGTTGGCTCAACGAACTACCGACTGACAGTGGGTTTGTTTACGAGTCTAAATGATACGTCACAGTGATGGTCACGCTCGTCCCTATAAGCAAAATGAGGTATGCAAGGGTGGAAAGTTACCAGTCATGTATGTCGGCAGGACGGAGTATTTTAAAGTACATGGTGCCTGGCAACATTCTGCAACGAAACATAGCTGCAAAAGGACAAACGGTCTCGCATCGATCCTATGCCAGCATCGCAACTTGTGTGACCGACATGGCTATCGAGAATCTTCGACCCTTGGCCTACGTGGTCGCCTCCATTGCTTTTGCTATTGGCACATGTTCTATTTTCCTTCGCCTTTACTGCCGATGGCGCCTCCGACTCTTCGGTTGTGATGACTTTGTGGCAGTCGGTCTGTTTGTGAGTGGATTTGATCATGGTTTTGGATATGGCCACACATAGTTATACTAATCTATATTTCTGCAGTTTATTAATACAATCCAGCAGGCTATCCTTTATAAGTTTTTGGATTTGGGGTGTGGAATGTAAGCGCGGCTTGATGTGGTTAGCAATGGCCAACGCTAACTATCGACAGACATAAAGACCAGTTGCCGCTCGGCCAAGTCGAGAAAGTGACCAAAGTAAGGCGATTCGGTGTTCCAAACCACCTCAGATACAAGTCTAACAAGCTCTAGTGGCTCTTCGTCGAAGAGGTCTATTATATGTTCATCCATTGGACCATTAAACAGGCCTTTCTCCTGTTCTATCTTCGCCTGTCACCTCGGCGAGGCTTCCATATTGCTGTCTATGGCACCATGTTCCTCAATACAGCATTCACCATTGTGAACTGGAGTCTGGCATTTCTTCAATGCAGACCAATGGATGCATTGTTCCATCCTGCAAACCACCCCAATGCGCAGTGCCTCCCCCAGTCTGTCGTTATGATGGTTCCCACAGCCCTAGTATGCCAACCTCCAGAATAACCACTTGGGTGGCCAATGAGAAGTTAACTTATTCAGAATGCCACATCCGATATTATAATCCTCGCCCTTCCTGTTCCAACGGTATTGGGGCTTCGGATGAGTCGAAAGCGAAAGGCTGCCGTTCTTGGTGTTATTTGTTTTGGTTCTCTTTCCGTTGTCACGGCACTGTGTCGGTTTGCACTTCAAGTCCAAATGGTCACTAACCCGGACATGACATATGTCCTAGGGCGGATGATAGTGGCTGCTGCAATTGAAATCGAAGTCGCAGTTGTCGCAGTCAACCTGCCTGCTTTGAAGTCCCTCTTGAGCTGGTCCATGGGCGGCTCCTCACAGGACTATTCTTCGAGCGAAGAGCATAAGCTGCCAGATTATAAATCCAACTCCGACAAGGGGCTGAAGGGTAGCGGTTTGTCCACAACTCTAAGAGAGTCAGAATCTTGTGGGATATTAGGCGCGACTCTGACAGGCTCAGAAGAGAATCTTCTCCGTCAGCACAGAACTGGACCGGCCGACGTAAGAGTCACGACTAACATCGATATTACCTCAGTACCGTACTGTGATGGCACGAGCGAACATCCAGTGGACATAGGCTTCCCAGCCTCCCAAAATGCAAAGTGTGATGTCGAAAAAGCGCGATGATTTCTTCAATAGCTCTCTTTGTTTCAGCTGAACCGCACCACTTGTAATAATAGCCACACTGTGTATATAATATATTTCCATCCGTTCGGATCTTTTGTATATGCTGAATATAGGGGTGTTTCTAATACAGTCAGCGTTGGCAAAGCTATATACTATGCAGTACCGTATTAAGATTTTGGAATGGCTGATGCGGCCTACGCTGCACTGTATTTATATCAGTGGCCCTTATATTTAATTGAAGCTAGACTTCATTTTCTCTTTCCGGACATGCGTCGTTCTACATATTGCTGGGATATAAAATTGGCAAGGAGATAATATACCAACAGCAACAGGAAACACTCTCAATCCACTTCCTAATTACGTTTTGCTCCCCAAATTCCCGTTGCTGTAGACTTGAGTGTTCACTTGCATACTAAAATTGCTGTTGCGCCTTCGTTGTATGCTATATATTTCCCATCCTCCAACCTCCGCCAGACAGAATATATACTATCTATGGCCCTCTCCGATGACAAGAAACTCACGAGTCAACCAGACGATGCAATGCCTTCATGGTCTTTATGGAAGACAGCCCATATAGCAGCAGCCAAGTGTTGTAGTATTACCTTTAGCAGCCCTGAGTTGGACACTTTCCAGCTAAGGCTGCCGCCTCATCCAAGATAAAGGCATTATTATAGCGACGGCCTCAGCAGAGATCAAATATAGTTGAAGCTGCGACAATCAGTCATATCGCTGGTAGTCTGGGTGTTGATGACTAGCTATAGCTGCCCAGCCAATGCCATACCTGACATCTGCCATCGTAGCGAAAACATGGGATGGTAGGCTGTCGTCCTGGAAGAACCGTGCTTTTGCAGTTTCTAATAAACCCACAGACATTGTATTCTTCTCGCAGTCGGTGTACCGTCTCTGGCATTCATCATAATGCGGACTTCTATTTTCAAGATGCCTGAAACCCCGACGTATCTGAAGAGATAAGGATGCTATTGATGCGGTACATCATGTGTCACGGCGCAATAGAAGGCCTGAGTTGACAATGGAAGTGCTGCAATCGATGTACGAGCAGATTGAGAGTAGAGGAGGCAGGTTAAATATTGTTAGTTTGCCACGCGGCGACTCAGGCTGCATATAACCCTAGGATGGCTCATATGGCCCACGATCGGCATGTTTAACTCCTATCCTTCCCGATACCAATGAAACTAATATTTTAATACTTTCTTCGTATCTGGTCTCCAGGTTCAACCGGGACGCGTCCTCGATCTCACATACTGCAATTATTGCATCGAATCGGCCGGGAGTGTTCTCGGTCCTATTTCCGCAGATTTTCTAGTAAACACACAATATCAGCCGTCGGTAAGTAATGGGGTTGTGGCTGGTGTAAGAGTCCGTATGCCAGCATCCAGTTTGGCATTTGCTTGTGTCACCGGGATGTTGGCGAATTTCGGTATTTTCCGCATTTCTAACCTTCAACAGCGCGGAGATGCTAATGACTTGAATGTCGTAGAATACACTTGCCATGTACGCTTTTACTCCAGGGTCCTTTCCGGGTCCGCATCCAGCGACTGGAACTGGAACCGTAGCAGGTCTTACGCTTTGGCAGGCTGGCCGCCAGTTTAGCTTCATCTCGTATTGAACCCATAACAGCACTCATTTACGCAAATGCTGCTCTGTGGGCAGCAGCGGGGATGCTGTGCTTTGCGCTGCCTTTTGAGACTCATGGTTGTACAGCTATCTAAACCGAAAGATTGTGAGAGCTCACAAGAGGACTGGTGGCGTGCTGTCTTACTCGAATAGTGAGATCTCGCAAGTAGAAGTGGATGTAATAATAAGCGGCTCGTCCTTGCTTTGTGTACCATTCGAAGCGGACAGTTGTAGAAACAATTCAATAGTCACACGGTGTTCCCAAAGCTGGACTCCCCTCCGGCCGAATCCTCTTTTTACTGGACTCTCCACATTCAATAGCCTTCCTGATCAACCGTGTTCTCTGCATAAACCTGCAGGCTGTATTTGGCAAACTGGCTCTTTTCTCTCAGCTGTCGACCGTAATATGCAAATAGGAACGGGGCGGCACAAAAGAGAGTCGCCACAGAAGCCAAAATAGAAACGGCGACATTCGCCCCTAGAGCGCTAAACATTTCATCTGCGAAGAGTGGGAACATGGCTGACAGAATGGAGCGTGCAATGGCAAGGGCCGCAAAGCCACTCGCAGCATATCCAAGGTAGCTATCCGCCATGTACCCTGCCATCACGATGCTGAACTCATTCAGGGCGAAGCCGACGAAGAACAACGGCACGCATGAAATGAACCAGTGCGTATGGGTTACGGTTGGTGGGATCACCCATGCAAACCACCACAAGCCAGCAGCTAGCGATGGAGCCGCAATAAAGATTCCCGTTAACTTGTTCTCAGGCAAAGGCGGATGACCATTTTCCTTGTGTCGCTTTGCAATTCGCAGGTCCCACAGACGAGTAAAAATATTGAGTACGAATCCAAGAGCAATAGCGAAGAATGGTAAACTAGCAGGTGCTGGAGAGAAGCCCATTGATTGGTAAATCGGCGGTAGAGCCTCGGTGAATAGGTAGATGAGGGCGACACAGGTACCCTGCATCATGGCGCAGACAAATACAATCGGTTCTGTGCAAAATAACCGAACTGGTCGAAAAAGTGCTGTCCGCACGAATGTTCGCATGTCCGGCGTCTCATCAGGATTCAGGGCTTCCAAAGACTCGTCCCCCGTAACCTTCCGCAGATGCTCAACTTCCCGAGCGAGTAAAAGCGATGGCCGAGACTCCCGGATCATTAGCAGTAGAACGTTTAGGAATCCGGTCACAATGGCAGAGACATAGAACACCCATCTCCTAATGGCCAAGAATTAGCAGATTCCAAATGGCGGTGGCGGGGGTCTGGAATGCATACCATCCATATCTCGTCGTGATATGCATACTCGTGACCGGACCCATGGCAACCCCAAAGTCCGCGATAGCGTAGTAGACAAACACTAACCATATCCGATCCCGTGAATTAAACATGTCCTCAATGCTTCCAGTAATCACGACATTGGGAATTGCGGAAGCAAATCCCGTGATGGCACGACCAACCACGGAGGCTGCAGGGGATGGAACAGCAGCGATGACGACGCAGAATGCGCTGAAGACCGCTGTGCTTATCACATAGAGCCCCTTCCGGCCGAATGTTTCGGAATATGGAGGGAATATGATATTCCCAACTCCTTGGACCAACGAGAACCTAGCGCAACCGTCAGTATCCGACATTACAGCAACGAAAAGCGCGTGACCACACACGTAGAAACGTATAGGAATATTGATAAAGATAGGCTGATGTTGAATTGCTCCCGAGCATCTTTTGCTGCCGTTGCCTATTCATGTGAGATTCTGTACCCCACAGGATACTATAGGGTTGAATTTGACGTACTCCTGAAGTGCTGACGACAGTTCTATCCAGGGAGCACGAGTCAGTGGAGTAGAGAAGCAAGAGACGGAACCACCAACGTGTAGAACTCAAGAAGAATGATGACCCCAATATCATACGCCTTCCGCAGAGGATGCCAATTCCGTGGGTGTCGCGGATTAGTGTTGGCCCATCGTACATAACGTCCATCCGGAGTCAGCTCTAATTCTTGCTCCGCCAACGCAAGATGAAGAGGTGTTTCTTGGATATCACAGTCTTTCATTGTCGCAGGAGATCATGTCAAAACCACTGGGCGGGAATCAACTGAATAGTGTAGATGGTTTCTGCTAGACGTACCCCAAGGCGCAAGAAGGAAATGGGAGTGTGTCGTCAAAGTCAAGGAGGAGAGGGTATTAGAGAAGAGTGTTATCAGAATGTAATTACCCATTCCTTGAATAGTTGATGCGCTCCCTTCTAGGATGGATCTTTACAGCATCAACCCGGGCTGCAGAACCTCTTCAACGGTTGGTCGCGTCACATACCGGAAAAGTTATTTCCGACTGGCCCAAGGAGATAATAGAAATATTCCGAATGACCCAAGATAAACGTGCAGGAATGCGCATAATCAACTCCAGCGTCCTAATTTGCCGAAAATAGACCCAATCGTTGGCTCGTCTGGGGCCGGTTTTGAGGCGTACAGAGTGCGTCCTAGCATCGCAAATGAGCGGTGATATGATATCACAAGTATGTCGGAGTGCCAACGAAGGGCCCAAGGCCATTCTTCCGTGTGACTGCTGCTTTGCAGTTGCTGGCATTTCAACCTGGGCTGACACACCAGTAAGGAGCAAATTCCGTCCAACTTTGTTATCTGCCATCTGGGTCCGTGCGGTTATATTCGTGCCTTTGGTGGACATTGTGATCAAGACTTTGTAGTCCTAAGGGAGAAGCAGACGGTCGAATCCAGCGTGGTCTTGATAGGGGATCCCATTTAGTTCCGAGGCATGTACTCCACCAGCAGTAGCTTCAAGCTGGCAATGACACTAATGACCCTGAAGTATCCGAAGCGGTTGCTCCCTCAGTAGCAAGTCCTGACTAGATCATAAATAGATTTGCCCTCAGTTGCCGTATTTCGTCAAAATGTCACACGACCCAGTCTAGCACTAAAATGTGCTGAGGCATCGGGGAATGGTCCTGCCATGCAAATTCTTTATCTATGCCAAGCAGCAACATCTGTCCAACAAATGAGTCGCAGACCATGGAGTGTGGAAAGAGAATACGTACCTATTCCATCAACTATTCTTCCCTGCTTTCACGGCTCCCATAGTACAGACTCCACATACGGGACACTACTCAACAACAATGTCAATCAGTCAGTCAAGCGGTCATTTCTTGCACAGTTCGCGCGGTTGCTTCCTCTTATTATTGTTACCATTATTATTGCTTCGTCTGCCACTTAATAGTCTTCGTGGCTATATCGACCGGCTGGTTCTGGTCAATTCTCGACGATTCCCCGTTGTCAAAACTTCCTCTTTAGTTAGATTCTCTGTCTGGAAAAGGACAAGTAGTAGGTAACCACCGTCATATGGAATGGTGTGGGCATAAAGCGTGGAGAATAACAAAGGGCGGTTACTGGCATATGTACGTACAAATAAGCCCTGAAAATCTCAAAGACAAGGGAATCAAAGATGATAAATGGCTCGAATTTGGTGACAAGACGATGTTGCGGGCCGGAATTTACCCCATCTACACGTGATCTTGCATGCCCTCGATAACCGAAGCATCAAGCATCCAGTTAACCAGTTAGTCTACTGAAATAAGGCCAGGCAGCAATAAACCAGGCACTTCAAATCATTCTCTGAACAGAGCTGAAGTCGATGGGCACTCAATCCATTGACGGAATGGCTAGCCTGTATGAACTCATGGATTGGCGCAGAAGCCATGTCGTAGCGTGTCCAATCGCCAAAATATGGATACGGCTTCTTCAATACTTACATAGGGCATTCAACCTCAATCTTCATTGTCTTTGCCCTTTTCTATATTCTCAGGGGGTTTATCTTGTAGCCTTCAACACGCCTTATCGTACAGAAACTGGACACGGAGTTCCGGCAAATAGATCAGCCATTGACACGACTTTGCAGTTTATCACTTGTTTCAATTACCAAAGTATTGTCCGTTAGTTCCTGCTTTGTATTTAAGTTACTGTACGGAGAGCGTTTAAATTGCCCGGATAAATGATAAGGCATCAATTTCCGTTTTAACGTTCAGTATTGCTCGCTCTCTTTCAGGTCCTAGTATCAGATCTTATTATGCTGGAGTCCGTGCTAAATTAGTGTACCCAAGCAAAATGTCGTGCATCGATGTCACTTCAGTAATAGGCCCTTAGTCGTAGTCAAGTCCATTTAGCAAATAAGGCTTCACCTATACTGATACACGGACCATGCTCATTGAGCAACAGATAATGCAATGCTGTCCAAATAAGAGCGCATACCTTCTGACTGAGTAGTGTCTACGAGAATAGCCATTCTAATCGTTAAATATTTGCGGATATAGAGATACTCGTTATGGGTGTCGCTAAATCATGACCTATATACATCATACAACTCGGCGTGGTTCACGCCGTTTCCACAAACTCCTCCTTTGACTTATCATCGCAGAGCTTAGAATCCTGAATCTGCCGCCGGAATTCAGCCTCGTCCTCTTGCAGCTGAGCCATGATCTGGGAATGCGCGCGCCAGACCGGCTTCACCTCGAATAATCGGTCCATACGCTCCAGAGGCACACTTTTAGTCTCTGGGATGAGGAAGAAGACAAAGATAACAGAGCATATCATGAGACTGGCGAAGAAGAAGTAGGTACCGTACTCCATCTTCGCCAGCATCTGTGGTGTAAAGCGTGAGACGAGAAAGTTCCAGAGCCAGTTGCTGGCGGAGGCCACAGCCTGGGCCAGAGAACGCATGTTGGGATCAAACATCTCCGAGTTGATGATCCAGGGGACACCATTCCATGATGGGGTGTAACATACGGTCCAGACGTAGAAAAAGACGATGGCCATGATGCCGGGACCGTCGAGTTGGGATTTCGGGTTATGCTCAGGATCCACGACCTTGATATAAGCTCCGATAATCCAGAGACAAATCGAGCCGGAAATGGCACCGTAGATGAGAAGCTGCCGCCGTCCAACGTGGTCAATCAGAAATAGCAACCAGATGATAGTGACAACAGTCTTGACGACCCCAAAAATACCAGAGAGTAGCTGGTTGCTAGAGCCGGTAACGCCGATGCTGCTAAAGATCTTGGGACTGTAATAATTGATGGCGTTGATACCGGATCCATTTTGCCAGAAGAACAGCATGAAACCCAGGAACAGCCGCCACATGACCCGGGGGTTGGTGGCAGCTGCCTGGAAGGGTTTCCAGAAGCCCGTGCCGATTTTGGCTTTTTGCTCCTCAAGGGCTTGGTCGATGGCAGCGATTTCTTCGATGATGTAGACGTCTGTCTCAGGTAATTGGCGGATAAAACATAGGTTCTTGATGGCTTCCTGACGACGGCCACAACCGAAGAGCCATCGTGGGGATTCGCAAATGAGAAAAGCGCCAGCAAGAAGGAAACCGGAGGGGACAAGTTGAACGGCGAAGGGAATGATCCATTGTTTGTGACTTTCAGGGAGGGTTTGGGAGACACCATACTGATTTCTCATTAGTGATATGCATAGACAGCCAAGAAAAAGGGACAACGTACGTTAATCCAAAACCCTACCAAACCACCAATCTGCCATCCCAATTCATAGATACCCACCAGGCGACCACGGACCGCTGGGGGGGACAGCTCCGAGATGTAAATTGGAGTCAAATTCGAGCCAGAGCCTACTCCCACTCCAGCTAGGACACGACCAGCATACATAATTCCCAGCCCTCGATCACCATTGGCGCCAAGCATCAAACCCGATCCCAGCACAAAGATGACACCGGTGACGACAAGTCCCCATTTCCTGCCCATGTAGAAACCAATAGGGTAGGCAAAGAGAGCTCCGAAGAAAGCGCCAGCCTGGTAAAGCGAGACGATGTTGGCCGTGACCAGATTCTGCTTGGCCGCGTCCCAATCGCCAAAGTGAAACTCATTCCGGAATGAGTCTAACTCGACTGTCTGCCCAATGAAGGAACTGTCGTAACCGATCATACACGAGGCACAAGAGGCCACGGCGGCGAGCAGCCAAATCCGCCAGTTGTAGACCTGGGGGGGCGTTGGCCGGTCCTCAACCACGTCCAGAATACTCATTTTGGCCAGGTACTCTCAGACTATGGATTTGGGTTGTGGTGTCAAGGGAGATGCGAGGACGGACGGGCGGACGGGGTTTGTATATCTGGGGAACCCCGGATTACGGCATGGATATTCGCTTTTGCTTATTCCCTTTGCTTTCATTCATGCAAACTTCTCTCCGCCTGGATTCACGGTTATTTCTTTCTTTGTGGAGATTCGCTTGCCAGACAGTGGAGTTCGGGGCGCCGCCGAGGGAGAACGCTTAGCCGACCCCGTGGGGAAGGAAAGACAGTAGGAAACAGGGAACAGAGGAGGCGGGGTTCATATAGCCGGAAATCGAGTCACAGAGCCGGGGTAAACAAATTAGAGCTGGTTGCGTTCATATGGTCGTCTGGGGGTGGCTGAAGAGGTTGACTGCTTGTTACCATTACCGTCAATCAAGTGTGGTGTGTACCGCCGGTGAACAACGGCTATATCTAGAACATCTTCACGATGGACAGACTCCCCGACACGCGGTAACATATCTCGAACCAAGTGGATAATTAGGTTTGACACTGACTCTGCTGTCGAATAAGCCCGGGAAAACTCCCTTTTCAAGGTATTTCGTAGATTATTCGTTTGCGGATGGAAATGGCCGCATCACCGTTGTTCTGTGACGATGGCCGCCAGTAGAACGTTCACTATTCTGTACGCAAGCTTACGTTGTTGGGAAGAGAATACTATGCTGAAAAGTATTGCATTCCTATTGTACAGAATTGCTCTGCCTAGAATATCATGTCATCGTCTTATCATCACTAGTACAGATTTCGCTCAAAGGCGGGTTCGCATCCCCGTCCATAACCATGCTCGAACACCGAACGGATCTCTTCCAGGGGGAATCCGGTGACTTCTGGGTAGAAGAAGACAATCTAGAGCCAGCCCAAGCCACACGTGCCGGTGTAGAAGCCAAACATACCGGATGGGGTCGTCTTCCATCGCCTATGTTTGTGTCTGTCACTATCCCAGGATCTAAATCGAGGATCCATCTTTGTCTGTACTGTAAGCTTATATAGATATCTTTCAAATGCCGCCTGTGTTCTAATTGGCCGTAAGCGCGGGGGTTTCCATGCGGGGAATTTTGTCTGGGGTATTGACAGAAGAAAGATATCAAAATTGTACCATGCAGGAAACTAGCTTCCGTCTCGGATTCAGCCATTGTCGCCGTCATGCCGTGAGCTTTGCCCCGTACGTATTGCGGATACGTCTCCCTACTTACAGCCCGGCACCTTAAAGGCCACGGCCCTGCGTCCATCTGCTACCACTCCCAGTCTCTGGTCCTTGAATATTATCGGCCTCGCCCACTCCATGTTAGAAATGCAGCCTTTCTTTTGTTTCGGGTCAGCATTGGGTCACACAGGGGCCAGCGTTGGCACTGGATTGACGAGACCGATATCATGGCCAATTCCGGCGATCATGATTATTATGAAATACAGCAAGGTATGGAGTAAGATAATAGAAGAGGGGATACCGATCATTGTGACAGTGCAACTACTGATACTACAATTACCGCGGATATTGACAACGTTCCCGTGTCACAGCCAGAGCCCGACCCTAGCCCGATGGATGTTGATCACTCCTGTCTGTCTGCCATCTTGCAGCGCTATTCCTCTGAGGTGGTGGCAGGCCGGATCGACCTTTGCGATCCTGCGCGCCATTTTACGCAGGTCGTGCCACAATACGCCCGGACCCATGCCTTCCTTCGTTATGCCATTCTCACCACGGATGCCCGTCACTTGATTCGGCTACAGCGCCATCGCAACGCAGCCGGAGTAGTGGAATAGCATGGACGCCAAATACCGGACCTCACTGAGGCCGTGGCGCCAGCCTATCACACTGAATGCACTGAGGATCTGCTAGCTCTCAGTACAGATCCGGACCAAGTGCACAATGACCATTGTTGGCGGCGGCTATCACCTAGCGCACAAACGAGGAAATCGACGCGTTCCACGCGAAACCCGCTCAACATGCGCGACGGCCGGCCTTTTCCCGAAAGGAGGCATCTAGCCCGTTCTCATGTCACCGGCACAACATACGGCGGGTTGGCAAGATTATTGCTGGCGGTCTTTGATCCTACTCAAGCCCGATTAGGACCAGGCTCTGCAGCGCAGCGCACAACGCCGGAGCACATGCGGGCCGTAATCTGGCAACTGTATGGGTGGCATTGAGCAATCGACAGTGGGCACCGGTCTTTGTCGAAGCGATGATGGGTATCACAACGTGTAGGGAGTACTTTAAGACGGATCGGGAGCAGGAGGCTATTCTAGGAATACTCGCTATAATGCGACTGGAACATGCATTTCCTATGCAGTGAGTGGAAAATCGATTGAAAGCTGCCGCGTTGCAAGAGAGACTTATTACGGGCAAGAAGATCGAATTCGACGAGAGAGGAGAGAATCATCAAGGCGAAATTTAAATAGAGGAAGGTGGACTTATGCACCAGAGAAATTTGCATTCAGGCTTGATTAGTAATTATGCAAATAATGCCTGCGGATCAGATAAGATCATAGGACCTTTCGTTATCTCTTGTCGTTCATCGGTTTCATCTTTCTTCTTCTTTCTTTTCCCCCTGTTTATTTACAGAGTATGGTTCTGCATTCTGGACGGCACGACGAATGCCATGTCCTAACCATGCTTCTCTGGCTCTTTCTCCTCCCGCTCGCCCGGACCGAAACCGTCCCCTCCAACCAGCGCTGCGTCGTCGCTGTTTACACGGCTTACAATTATCTCACCTTTGCCGGCCCCTGGGAGACTCTCTGGTCATCACGATGCCAGAACCCGCTGGAAATCATTTCTATCTATGCTGCATCTGATACCTACTGTCCTCCGGGCGAAATAGCACCCGGTATTGCCCTGCTCGACTCCCTCTGCCAGGAGTTAGCCCAGACCGACATCATCTCGCGCGAACAACTAGCCGATAATCTCACAGACGATGCCATTAAGCGCATGAAAGTTGTCGAGTATGGCGAGTTACCGCGCAGAGAGGCTCTGGACGAGGCTGTCTTGATATCACCGGCGTATTTTGAGCGGACCTTTCGCACCGTCGACGACCTGCAGGAAGTCAACCGGAGTCATCGGCTGTACGGATACGTATGTTATAGCTACTGGGCGGCCATACTCTGCTTTGGTGTGCTTTATCGTCTATTCCAGACCTTTTGGAAGAATCGTCGTGTTGCCGGGCCACCGTGGACTTTGTTGCAGCGCATTTCTCACGCCGTCCAGACGCATTTGGTCATTGCGAAGCCTACGCCGTTCCTCTGGCTGACGCTGCCCTCACGCCTTGATGCTATTGTCCTCGGTCTCTTCTGGGTCTTGAATACAGTCCTGTGTGCCATCACTTATCCCACCTTTGAGGGCAATCTATAGTAAGTCAAGCATCCCCGCTGTACTTGACCCTGCTGACCCTCTAGTTGGCCCTCCGTGTACAAACAATATCTCCGATACGTGGCCGATCGCACTGGAGTCCTCTCCTTTGCCAATCTCCCTCTCCTCTGGATCTTTGCCGGTCGGAATAATATTTTCCTCTGGGCTACGGGCTGGAACTTTGCGAGGTTTAATATATTCCATCGCCATGTCGCCGTTATTTCCGTGGTGCAGGCCGTCGTGCATACGGTCCTGTATGTCGTTTTGTTCGTCGATGGTATGCTCTCTCTCTCTCTCTTCGTACTGCTTTAATAGTGATGCTGATTAGAACAGGGGGGACATTTTGGAAGAAGATTAATAGGCCATACCTCCTCTGGGGCACACTGGTATGAACCGTTCTTCTTTCTGCCGTCCATCGCTGACCAACAGGCCACGGTGGTGATGATATTGCTTTTGCCCATGTCGTTACAATGCGTCCGCCACCGTACCTACGAGCTCTTTCTCGTATTCCATATTGTCGCATCCGTTGTCGGCCTCGTGGCCTGTTTCTAGTTCGTCCTCGTTTCCCGCTACTTGTTCACGGCTAACCATTTCCGGTAGTCATACAATAATTTTCCAAGACCTCGAATACTGGGATTGGCTGTGGCCAGCCGTCATCATCTGGACCGTAGATCGGAGTCTCCGTGTGGTACGTCTTTTATATTGCAACCTTCATGTCCACGTTACTCGTTGTGGTCAGCTTCAGCGCACTCGCAGTTCGGCCACCTACGACGAGACCTCCAACATTGTCTGGCTGCAGGTGAGACCAGGGACTGAGATCCAAATGGGTCCCGGGGATTACTTTTACCTGTATCAACCCTTTCGTTTCACGGGTTGGGAAAGCCATCCATTTACCGTAGGCGCATTGTCGTATGGGCCAGAGGCGGAGGCGACCAAATTGCCTTCCGGTGACGTGGCCCAAGTTCCTCTTCTTTCAGGCGAGCTGCCTGGGGTTGATTCTCCAGACGAAACAGCGAAATGCGTGCCAGATGCTTCGGATTTACTGCTGACATTCTGGATCCGTCCCTACGATGGCTGGACTCGCCATCTGCGCGAAGAATGTTTGCGTTCCCCCGATCGGACCACGCGAACGACAATCCTTCTGGAAGGGCCTTACGGGGGATCATTTCCCATGTGGAACTACGAATCTGTGCTTTTTGTTGTGGGCGGAACAGGCATCGCGGCTGCTGTGCCATACATTCAGGACCATCTACATCGGTCGGCAACCGGCACAACCCGCACTCACAGCGTCCATTTAGCTTGGACCAGTAGACAAGTGTCCTTTCTGACCGATATTACAATATCATGCGACCTGCGATCGGCGTTGGCTCGCGAGGATGTGCGGGCCTCGTTCTACGCCACCGACAGCAGCCACGACGGCCCTGCCGCGGATGAGCCCGCCCTGGCTGACCTGGGCCTAGAAATATCCACGGGACGACCAAATCTGGCATTACTGGTGAACGAACATGCACGTGAGGCGCGATTGAGCGACTGTACAGCGGCCGTGTTGGTGTGTGGTCCTCGGGGGATGGCGGAGGAGACGAGGAAAGCCGTGTATGGAGCGATGCGACAGGGGTACGAAATGCGGTATGTGGAAGAATCGTTTTCCTGGTGATTGAATCGATGGTCTGTCTTGTTTGCGGTACTGCCCGATGCCGTCATACACTTCGGCTTCGTATTCCGGCGACTGAACAGCGTCGAGGTACAAGGTGCCCAGCCAACGGCCATATGTGGCATGCACTTCGCAGCTGTCAAATATATGGACCCTATGACTATGGCTGCAGCTATCACATCGAGTCAACTTGCCCTGTACAAACGCTCCGATGCAATAATGCAGTGACAACGAAGTTCGACCACCTGCACACGGAAAACATAGAACAGAAAGGGACGAAGACACGCGAAATGGGTGGCATATTGATTTGTCAAGCTCACTGCAGCATCCAATAATTATATTTCCTGCTGCTGTCTGATCTCGTACAGACGTTGGTGCCCTTATTCTTGCACTCGTATTCAGTTTGCACCCAACCCGGAAACAAAAAAACGTGTCGAGGCTGTTTCAAAGGCGTTCCTGCGTCACTGAAATCGTGCCCAACCGCATCGCTTCTGTCCCTGCAGTGTGACAGCGACAGAGATTGGGACGGTGTGGCCCGGAGGCAAGCATTGCAGTGCATACAGATCCCTGTCTCTTTTCGACCTTTTTATTGGCCTCTCGGCTATTCCCCTGCAGACGGATGCAGTCATATCACGCTGTACAACTCAAGGTCTCGCTTGGCTCGGTCGTGGCTTGGGTTGACTGCGCTCCCTCCTGAGGACGGACTCGACAGACGAGGACTTGCTGTGCGAATTGATACTTGGATGGATCCGACTGGTCATTGCTTTGGATGGGTACGATGTTGAAGCCAAGGGATGGCAGAGAGGGAGAGGACGTGAAGTGAGCCCGGATTTGAATATAAAAGGGTGCTCGAATCCGCAGATTCTATCCAGTCTGGCATCGCATCGCATCGCATTCCTCTTCAGCTCTATTCTTACCCAGTCTTCAATTCTACCACTCCTACTTTTTATTCTATTCAATATGAAGCTCTTCACTGTCGCCCTCCTGGCTACTACTGCCACTGCCCTGGCCCTTCCTCGCAGCTCCGACCAGAGCCCTTCTTGTGGTCAAATGTCCGTGAAACAGGGTCAGGACAAGTGTGGTAGCCAGGCGAAGCTATCCTGCTGCAACAACCAGGTCCACAGCGGTGACGCATACAATAAGAACAAGGGCTTGCTGGAACACGGTATCCTGAGCGACCTTCTCAACGGCCATAGCCAGAACGGCTTGGGTGTCTTTGAGCAGTGCAGTGAGATTACCAGCGACAGTATGCTCTCGTCCCTTCTTTCCCTTTTTTTCTTTTTTTTTGTCTTCTCTTTTTTTCCAGTTGCTCTGGACGAGGTGAATGTTTGCGCTAATGAATCAGCCCTCGTTAATCTCAACGGCCTCCTCAGTGACCGCTGCAAGCAAAACGTCGCTTGCTGTGATTCATCCAATGCTAAAACTGTATGATCTCCTCCCTCTCTCTGGCCCTTGTCAACCCATTCTCAGTCGCTGACCTTTGCGAGCAGGACGGTGGACTTATCAACATCAGCTTGCCCTGTGTTGTCTTGCAGGATCTCCTTTAAGATACTTGCTTACTCGTCTTTGGAGTGTACTGTTGAGGATACCCTGTGTTTAATTATTTTGTCTATGCTTAGGAATCGTGTACTTTCTCTGATTGATTCTATTCTATTCTATTTATTTCTTGGTCTATATAGCTTTTGAACATAGTCCGTATGCACTCCTCAGCCAACATACTAGATCATACCAAGTCCAACTTACCTAGCACGATAGATTGGCCTGTCATGCCCAAGCCTAGGCAGGGAAACTCCCAGGCAAAACTATCGCCTTAGCCCTAGTTACCGAAATCAGGTGACCGGCGGTGCTGGTGTGAGAATTCTTCAATCTCTTCTGTGCCACCTGTTTTTCTCGAGTGTTTCCAAACACCAGACCTCAAGAACAGCCAACTCGGCTTCCCATTTTCCAGTAGCGTTGGTAATACTGCCCGCAGAAACTGATGTGCCCTTCAGTATAAAGTCCCCATTATCCCCGGCGCATAAACAGTGAATTGGTAGGTCCCTTCCTTCACCCTGTCTACCGGGGACCCCCCAGCCTCATCAACGTCAGTCCAATAGTGGTGCCCGTGTGAATCGGCAGTATTATCTTGGAAGTACTGCCCATCTACCGTGAGAACGGCAGTTGGCTTGACTGCATTATCCGGCAGCTCTATGTGTCCCTGCACACTTCCCCGTCGGCTAGATGGTACATATCCGACAATGTGTTTGGCAATATGATCATAGAATCAGTATCCCGCTGTGAATCTGCCAGAGTCTCTGCTTCCGCTTTCAACTCTTGCAGTGTGGCAGATCGTCCCCCGTTGAAGGGGTAGTACTGAGGGCCAAAGGTGCAGTCAAAGCCATGTGTAACATTTGGATACTCTCGCCATGGTGGTTCGAGACAAAGTAGCCGCATATAATGCCGTCAACGGCGAGGTCGGAATGCAGTGGCCCTGATTCTTAGCAAAGCGAACTTACGAAAGGGGTCAACATACGCCCTAATAGAAGTCATGTTATGCATCTTATGCAGCATAACTAACCTGAGCTATGTACGGATGACTAATAGGGTAAAGGATTGTCCGAGAAATGCCCTGGTTATTCGAATATCCGGAGCATCTCAGGTGAGAGAGTCAGCGCGGATACAAAGACGCCTCGGTCCCAGGACCTCTGGAGTCATGCCCGGACCTTTAAGGCGGGATTATTCGGTGGCCACCAGAAATCCACAGGTACTCCAGTAATGTTAGGGCTTCTCCGGCGGACGAAAAGTGCCTCGCCATCGGGTACAGCCGCGGTTGTTAGAAGCGCAATATGGGGTACGCGGTATAAATGGTAGGAATGAGACTGGCCACAATTAGTGAAAATCAGGGGATCTCTGGAGAGAAGTGGTCAGAATCATGACAGACGTCCATCTGAAGGTCTACCACCCGGAGGCGTCTCACTTTGAGAACGCTATCGACAGCGAGCCGATTCAGCTAGATCCTAATGCTCCTTGCAATTGGCTGAAATGGAAGAAGAACGCGCAGATCATGATGGTGGCATTCCACTCCATGATATCCAGGTTTATAGCAGCAGGCATTGTGCCGGAATACGACCAGATGGCTGAGACGTATGGAATTACAGTCACAGAAGCCAGTTATTTGGCCTCCATACAGGCTTTTCGTTCCCTTTGACGGGGTTCAGGAGTGCTATCTAAAATGATATTCAGATCCTCCTTCTCGGGATCTGTCCCTTCTTCCGGCGTCCCCTCAGCACCGTCTACGGCCGGTATCATATCTGTCTTATTTCCCTCTTTAGCAGCATGATTTGCAATATCGGGGGTGCCCAGTGCACTTCATACGGAAGCCAGATGGCGACCAGAATCATCACCATCTTCGTCTCCTCGCCCATCAGTATCGGTAGTGGCATCGTGATAGAATATGATAACTTGAAAATTTACTGCAAAATATTTATATATAATATATTAAGTAGAAATAGAAAATAGAAAATAGAAACTTCATGCTATATACAAATGAATCCAACGCCTCTATACCGATGACCCCAGATATAAAGAAAAACAAAACAAAGAATGCCTAAGCTAAAACAATAATATAGTAATGCAACAGAAGGCTTATTATAGCCTCGTAGTCTTACAGAGGCTTTTTTACTTCTTCTTTTT
>PQMF01000164.1:0-54414 GCA_003004485.1 Aspergillaceae sp. MA 6039 | reverse complement strand
AAAAAAGAAAAGAAGGCCAACCTGCACAGGCATCTCTCCGGCTCTCCCCCTAGACGGCGACTAGGCAATTAAGCATCGCGAACCCCAGAGACGGACACCATCGGTATAAAAAAGAAAAAAGAAAACAAAGGTAAAAACACGCCTTTACCACTGCCGATCCGTTTTTCTTTTGGTCCTTCAACGACAACCACTCGATACACTATCCTCTTCCCTATTACTTTTATACCAACGAACTTCAACTAAAACAGACAAGCGCGCGCCAGTGTGGTGTCGTTCAAGTATTCGGACCTGAACTTTAGAGTACGTTATAAGAAAAGAAAAAGAAAAAGAAAGAAAGAAGCATTACCTCCAGCAAAGAGGAACAGGACCGAACAGAGGAAACAGAAGCAATTCGAGTCAGGTGCTCTCGCTCCCCCCTCCTCCTGCTCCTCTTCTTTCTCTCCTCTTTCTCTCCTCTCCTTTTCCTCTCTTTTCTTTTCTCTTATCCCATCGCCCATATTTTGGGCTCTCTCCATTCGACTGGAAGCTCGTTCGCGTTTTTTTGCTTTTTTTTCTTTTCGACGCGTCTTTTGCATACGGGTTTTTGTTGTTTTTCTTTTTGATTGTTTTGCTTGGAGGATCTCTTTTTTCACTTCCACTCGTCGACCCTCGTATATGGACAACAGACCGGCTTCGGAGTACGCGCAGTCAGGTTCGCATTTTCCGTATCCACCGTCTGTCGCGCCGTCTTCTGAACTCCCTGCTGTAGACCAGACTTCTACTGCTGCAGCTACCACTCCCTACACCCCCCAGCCTGAGGTTCGTCCCGCTCCTCAATACACGCCGCAGCCTGAAATTCGTTCCGCCGCGACCGCCGCCAACATTTCGTCCTCCCACACGCCTCAATCAGACTACGGTCTGAACCAGCCGCCGCCCGCTGCCGCTGCGCGTTCTCCTTATCCCGATTATCTCGCTCGTCCGCCTCAATACCACCACGCGCCTAACACCCAACCAGGCAGTGCGGCAGGTATGGCTCAAGCAGCAAGTCCGTCTCTGACCACTACCAGCACCCTGAGCCCCGGTGATCATGGACAGTCCAATGGCCATCACTCCCAATCCAATTTCAACTTCATAAACAGCACAACCACCACCACCAACTTGAAGTCTGACCCCGGCGTTCCTATAGATCCCTCCATTGCGGCTTCCAGCCCCACCTATCCACCTCCCTATTCGCCCTATCAACCCCAGGGTCACGACATGACTCAATACCAAGGTCACCCTCCGCCTCCGCCGCCACAGATGTATGCGCGTCCCGAATGGGCGCATGGTTATGCGCAACACGGTCATCACGGTATGCCCGGTCCGTATACCACTCCTACTACTACGGTTGGTCCTGCCTTTCCTGCTCCTGTTGCTGGGCCGCGTCCTGGTCAGGTATGTGCACAATGGTTTCTGGTTGGGTCTATTCCTATTGAATTCATGGCTACCTCCCGGGGCAAGACCTGATGATGATGACGACACGATATACCTTCAGGGGAACTCCTGGGACGCGGCCCATTCCGGCTTTTCTCTTTTCCTCTTTTTTTTTGTTTTTTTGTTCTTTTTCCCCCCGCGTTGTGGTCATCTGAAGCTCATTCCACCATCTAGGTTTACTCGTTTGTCCCCATTCCTGGTGCACAGCAACACAAGCGCCCACGTCGCCGTTATGAAGAGATCGAGCGGATGTACAAATGTGGATGGAATGGCTGCGAAAAGGCCTACGGCACATTGAACCACTTGAACGCACACGTGACGATGCAGTCGCATGGCGCCAAACGGACTCCAGAAGGTAAGTACATCTTCTTTCTTTTCTTTTTCTTTCTCTCCCTTTCAGCCTGTTTATTATTATTTTCCTTTTGCCCTGGAATATTATGGTGCATCTGCCAAGTGGAATTGAGACGTCGCAAATGCCTCGATTTGGCTAGTGCGGGCGTCGGGCGCTAGTCGAGTTACACTGCTTTGGCGCGCCCGGTCCGCAGTAGCGCCCGGGGTGGAGGCTCCCAACGTGGTCGCTAACGCCAGTTTGTGGCGGGTGGCCTCGGCTACGCTAAACCAACCCAATAGAACCATGAACATGAATAATAACTTACTTTCTTTTGGCCACAGAATTCAAGGAAATCCGCAAGGAATGGAAGGCCCGCAAGAAGGAGGAAGAAGCTCAGCGCAAGGCCGCCGAGGAACGTGAGCGTGCTGCTGCCGCTCAGGCTGCTCAGGCCAACCCAGTCGAAGCACCTGGTGCTCCGGATCCTACCCAGGCCGCTGGTCAACCCCCTGCCTATCCTGGCGGTGTTCGTCCTCAATTACCTCCGATCGGGTACCAACCTGCTGATGGCCAAGTGCACGGCGGGTACGGTGCGGGTGGTATGGTTTACCAGAATGGCCAGATGGCCTATCCTCCCAGCTACCCTCACTCCCCTTACGCACAAGGTGGCCAAGTGTATCAACCACGTGAGTAGTGATATGCCCCCATTTTTATACTCTTATGCCGTTCAACCAGAATTGGGAAATCATGCGAAAGAGAACATGCTCAAAAGGCTCCTAAGGATCAGGCCATGGGGTTTTCTTTCCTGTATTTTCCCTTTTCTTTTTGCGAGTGGGATTTTAGCTGATCGATGATGATGGCTTCCAGAAAACCAACCAGCCAGCTACCCACAGTAAAATCTTCTCTCCCTCTTTCTCTTGTGTTCTATTTTCAAGCTTCATCATACTTTAATCACAGTCTCCCTCCTACTCCTGTACTGCCAACCCCGGTCTAATTCTTGAGTCGTTTCGCAAACATGATACCAATTTTCTGGCCCTTGATTTGTTTTTCTTTTCCTTTTTGCCTTCCCTCAAGTCAAAGAGAGTCTTTGTGACTTACGCTTCTACTTCCAGTTATGTTTTATTGAATTAGATTGCGTGGGAAAGAAGAAAAAAAGCAGAAAAAGAGCAAACCAATACATACTCAAAACTTGTCTAATATTGAATTGGATGCACCTCGTTGAATCCCTTTTCTTTTTCTTCTTTTTTTCTCAATCCTACGCATACCCATCCAGCCGGCTGCAGTATCGCCGCCAATTTTCAGGTCTCGGAACGGGAGGAAGTTTTTGCATTTTTATTGAGCATTCTCATACTTTTTGTTTGTCTTTTTTATTCCTGTTTGTGTGGATTCTGAGTGTCAATTCAGCCTTTTCTTTTCTCTTTTCTATTCTTGGAAATTGTTCCTCGACTCTGATATGCTCCTGATGTTTATTCATTTCTTCTCAAACGATCATTTCAAGTATATGTGAATTGTCGGCCTAGTTTTTCCTTTCATCCTATATTTAGGCGGAGCAACCCATTTTATTTCATTGATGGACGGGAGAGGCCAGTCAATCTGGTTTAGCCGAACAGAGCATCTATCAACTTTAACCTAGCACTAGAATACAGGTACAGAGTACGGAGTATACAACAAAAAGCCCCATCGTGACAGATCCAGCTTAGCCTCCCCACCACCACAAAAACCACATCAAAATAAGGTTATTTAGCACATAGACCAGTAGGCCAACCACGCTTTGGTCCGGTTTGGATTGACATCCCGCGGTCCCAGGACCTGGAACTGAAAACCTGGAAATCCGGACCTCGGGAGCGGCCGCTAGTCTGACTAGTTGTGATCGGTTCTAGTGGCTGTCACGCGGTTGTGCTGTCAGAGTCAGCGTCGGCGTCAGCGGCTTCGATCTAGTCTAGTCTAGTCTAACCTAGTCTAGTGTGACGTCTGTGTGTGTGCATGTGCGCGCGCGCCTCCTTGCAGGACTAGTTGACATAGTTCGTCGATGACCCATGGATCTGTGTGTTGGATTAGTGTTGGCTAGTGCTTAGCTGGGTTGTAGGGCTGTACGTACTCTCTACATCATTGCACGTATGTGTGCTTTGTGCCATATGGCCTGGTTGATCGTGACGTCTACGGAGTATATTAGAGTGCAGATATTTGTCTTGAGTATTGACCTCTCGAGTCTACGGAGTACTCTGCATATACCTCTCTCTACCTGACACCACTACTTACTATCAAAGTACAAGTGGAAACCAGCTGTATCCAAATTATCAGGCAAAAATATTAAGACAATGAGATAATATCTTCCAATGTGACACTGCTAGTTAAAAAGACAGAAGACGAACACAAGTACGGAGTAGGGCTACCTGACTAATCCCATCCCCTTACAGAAGGCGGTACAAGCTCGAGGTTTTTGCCGCCGAGCAATGAGATGGGGACCGAGATTCGCTTCCTGTGTTTCCGGTGATCGTGATTCTTGGATTTGGGATTTCTACCCTACTTTCGTATATGTTTCTTTTGCTGTCGTCTGTCTGTTTGTCCCCCCGTTTTTCCACTGTTTCGACTACTTCGGTTTCGCCCATGAGCGACTGGCTAACTGCCATCCTCCCACCTTACCCCCTCCTATCTGCCCATAGCCAGCCAACCGCTTGCCTGCGACGTGACAAAGGGGAATAAAATAGATGCTTCGCTATAGTCATGTCGGGATCCTGCAGATGGGCGTTGCGGCGCGACGAGGAAGTCTGGCGATGAGGAGGATTGCATACTCGACTGGGAATGGGGGACTGAGGGGTGTTTCTGTCGTTGCTGCGCGGAGGACGACTACTCCTGTTTCTGCTCTGGGTTCCGCCCCTGTGGCTGTTGCTGGGTCGGTGTTAGGGCTGGGGCAGGGGGCAGGGACAGGGCAAAGTGGTGTGTCGTTGCGTGCTCTCGGGAGGTCTTATGCTACTGCAGATGCCGCTCTGGGTCGGGATGAGGATGCATCTTATGCTGGTGGTGGCGACGGGAGAGAGAAGCCGGCGCGACCACAGCGGTATAAGGAATCACTACTTGATATCGCCAAAGAAGGGACGTCGCCCCGACAACGGGCCATGATCGAGCAGCGGTTAAGGCAACAAGAGCGGGAAGGAGAAGAAGGAAATGAGGAACAAGACGTGACTGCAGATATGGGGAAGAACGACTCTGAACGGAGAGCTGCTAGTCAATTTAAAAAAGCCAATGTGTCTATGCGCCTCGAGGCCGCCGTGCAGAAGGAATTGGCCTGGTTGGCTGATCCCAAGGCCCTGGCGCAACGGGTTCGGCGCGCATTGTCGAAGCATGAGGCAAGGTTTGCGGCTACGTTGGTTCGACAGGCACATAGGAAGAAAATGGGGTCTGCGGCGGCTTGGAATCATCTTATTGAGTATTGTTTCCAGGAGGATGAGCCGGCTGCTGCGTGGAGGTTCTATCAGGAGGTGAGCAATCCATTTTACATCCGGCACACGGCGCACGACCACCGCGTTCGGCTTAATGACAATGCTTACAGATGAAAAAACGAAACCGACATCCTAACGTCTACACTTACACCTTGATGCTATCCGGCTTGGGCAAAACAGCCCGACCAGCACATCGGGGAAAAGGAGACATCGACACCCTGAAAGCCGCCATGGCCGTGTACAAAAACACCCTGGGCCCCGATTCCCCCGTGAAACCAAACGTCATATTCGCCAATGCCATGCTAACCACCTGTATCCGCCACGGCGACATGGAGACCCTCTGGGCCGTTGCCGCCGAACTGCCCCAGGAAGGACCTCTCGCCCCGGACGAGAAAACATACACCCTTATCCTCCGCGCCATCAACTACGCTCTCGAGCAGGACATCGCCGCCATCCCGGAGGACCAGGTCGAGCGGGTCATCGCACGGAAAAATCAAGCCGTCGTCGAGGCGAAGCGCGTCTGGTCTGAGGTGGTGTATCTCTGGCGAGAAGGGCGGCTCGCGCCCGATAACTACCAGGTGAATATCATGGGCCGGCTTCTTCTCCACGGCACCACGGATCGCGATCTCTTCGATGTCTTCTATCTTTATAGACAGGTCAGTGGGATCCCCATATTAGGCAAAGAACCCCCGAAAGTGGCGCGTCCAAAGGTGCGGAATAAAGAAGAAGGGAAAAAAGAAGTCGATGGGGACGTGGGTGATCAAGCCATCCCAGACGCGGATGCGGAGTTTGTCCCGTTCGAGGATACCAGGACCAAGTTGTATCGTCCGCCGCCAGGGGAGGACGAAGGCGTGGGCGAGGTGGACGATGAGGAGGATTTTGAGGGACTGTTCGATCCGGTTGTCCTAGAGGAATTGCCGGAGAAGGATGGAGCTTCGGGAGGAGAGGCTGCGCCGTCTCGGGATTCTGTGGTTAAAGAGGAATCTTCTGTTCAAGAGAGTTCTGCTGGAGAGGATTTTGCTGCAACAGAAACCACTCAGCAAGAGAGTTCGGCGGAAATTACACGGACTGAAGAGATTCCAGTTACTGAAGATTCAATTGCCGAGAGTCCAGAGAATTCCGAGGTCCCAGCTGCAGAGTCAGAGACCGCAGGCGAAGATGCGTCAGTCACCGAGAACTCTTCAGAAAACACACAGACGGAAGAGACTCCAGGTACTGAAGATTTCGCCGCTCAAAGTTCAATGACAGAGGCGTCTGAAACAGAGGCCCCAGTTGCAGAGCCAAAGTCTACAGGCGACGCCCAGCCTGTCAAGAAAGAGGCCACCGACGCTGCTCGCGAGGAACAGCGCGTTATATCTGAGAAGCCGCTGACCCCGACCTATCTCAGGTTCACCAACGGAGCACTCTCCAATGTGCTGGAGGCTAGTCTGCTTATGGACCAAGGAGCAGGACTTGGTAGAGCATACTGGCAGTTCATCACGATGCATTACCGTGGGCCCAAGCTCCGACCTGATTCAGAAAATAGCCACCAGTATCTGCGACTCTTGCGAAAGTCTCACTCCAGTCGCCTGGTCACACAAGTCTTGAAATACCAAATGGCCCCTGCCGGTCAGCTCGAAGGGAAATCGTTCAACATCGCCCTCAGCTGCTGCCGACGTGACCGCAACAACCCGAATGTTCTGGAGAACACAGAAGAGCTCCTTCAACTCATGGACGAGTCCGCTGTGCTTCCTTACCCTCGGCCATTGCACACTTATCTCGACCTGATCCAGAGTTTCGAGAAGGACCCCCACCGTCTGACGACGCTGAATCGTTTCAACCTGGACCTGGGGAAGAACAAAGCGCGCAACCTGAAGAACGTTGGGAAAGACCTCCTGGGTAACCTGTGGTTGAGCGCACTGACCGCCCTGCGTCCTCACGTTGCCAAATTCCACGAAGCTCTGCAGCGGCAGGATCCTCTTCCCCACCACGCTGTACGTTCGAAAAAACACGCCGCTGTGGCGGTGCCGTGCTTCGATGCCTGGCGACTCATGGTCAGGATAAGGGGCATGATAGATCTGCTCCTGGGGAAAGACCACAAGTCGCTGATTTCGGCCGAAGATCGCAAGTTGCTGAAGAACGAGTCGGAGATGTTGAAACCATACTCTGATGCCACGGCGGTTAAGAGGTTCGGTAACAAGGCCGCTCTTATACTGCCGACAAGAGAACAGCTCAAGTCATTTGAGCGGAAGGGGCGTGCCATGGGGGAGAATAAATCCGAGGAAAAGGATGGTGATGCTGATGAAGCATGATTATTCCTCTCCAGCCCTCCTTCCTTTTTGCTTGCCTTGTCTCCTCAATATGCCCTGGACTTTTCGCTCTTTGGCGGGCAGCTGGTCAGATGGTTGTGCATAAAATTGGCGTTTTGGACTGCATAATTTGACATTCTACTCTTGACATAAAGCATGTACGATAGTAGACACGGCGGTGGTCTCCGTTTTCTCTTATGCTTGGATGAATGGATTTTGTACATAGTATGTGCTTGATGTGTACACGTGCATGAGCGATGGCTTTCTGCTCCTGGACAACAACCGTAGACTGCAATGTATGATAATTGAAACTATCTCCTGTCAACGTTGACTGCACTATCATTCAACTGAGCCCTAAATAATATGCTATCTTCGTGGAGAATCTGTCAACCCCTTCCGCCTTCCGCTTTGGGCCCGTCCGTGTACGTAATGCCACTCTAGCCTCTCAGGGCGGTTTCAAGCCATCATCACTGGCTTTGCTTGAGCACTCTGGAATACAAGCTCTTTCCCTTAATAAACCCCAATAGCGAAACCGGGCCATGCTCCTGTTGAGGTGAACGTGGAAACGAGATTCGACTAGGCCGTCCTGAATACAAACATACAAGCCGGGTCAGCATCATGGCGAGCGCGCACACGTCCAACCATCCGCACGGCGACCTACGCGACGACGACGATGAATCAATTCTCGACGACGACATGCTTGAGGCTGATGAAGGTGAGGAATCCCCATATGCGACTGATATCCTGGTTTTTGACTATCCACGCTAACCATACAATCCACAGCCATTGAAGCCGACGACCCCCTCCACCAAGACACATCAGACACCGCCCCCCTACGCGGTAACATCCAACCGGACCCCTCCACCTCCCGCGGCGGCGGCGGCGGCTTACGAGGCGCCGCCTCCAATCTTTCCGGCAACTACCTAACGTCCTCGATCCCTGGTGAAGACCGTCGCGCAACGCAGAACACCATCGACGAGACCGTCTGGCAGACCCTCTCGCGCGACCTGTACGCCGTGTGGGAGAAGATGCGCCAGGTGCTGTGGCCGAAGTACCTGATGGGCGGGATCCTGCAACGCGGAGGGGGTGGGATTGCGGCCGCGGAGCGTGGCGAAGGTCCGGGGGCTGGAACTGGCGCGACTGGATTTGGCGGAGGGTTGAGGGAGCTTGTTGGGAGGTGGCCCGATGCTGACGTTGTTTTGCAAGGGGGGATGAGTGAGGGTTTGAGGGATTGGGATCTTTGGTATGATTTCCCTTATTTCCCCTGGGGTTCCGGGTTGAGTGCTGACTGAGCTTCTAGGGGCCCGCTGATTTTCTGCTTGCTTTTGAGCATGTTCTTGTCTATGCGCGCTGGGGGCGATCAGTCGTCGCTGGTGTTTTCGGGCGTCTTTACGATTGTCTGGCTTGGGGAGGCGATTGTGACGTTGCAGATCAAGTTATTGGGTGGGAATATGTATGACCATGTGCCTGTTCTCCCGGATATGTTCGCCAACTAACTACCAATCTTGTATAGATCCTTCTTCCAGTCCGTCTGCATCATCGGTTACACACTCTTCCCTCTGGTTATCGCTGCTCTCCTCAGTGCTATGAGTCTCCCGACGATTGCGCGAATACCCGTATATCTGGTCTTGATTGCGTGGTCTCTGGCCGCAGGTATCAGTATTCTCGGGGGTTCAGGCGTCCTCAAGAATCGAGTCGGCATTGCAGTCTACCCGCTGTTTGTGTTCTATATCGCGATTGGATGTCTTTGCTTCATTAGTTAAGACGGAAGTGTTGGGCAGGAGGGCAGACGACCATGCTGTACCGCTATCTATATACTATGGTTCCTTGCGGGTGAATAGATTTTTCCTTGGGAACTTCCTAGCTCTCCTCTGGCCAAACTCGGCCCTGTATCGGAATTATGATGGTTCTTCTCGTGTATTTCCTGTTATTCTCTAGCCGAGTTTCTCTGGTATCCAACACTAGTATACTGTATGCTCTGGTCTCTTTTCTCCGGTCTAATAGCGGGGTGGAGAGCGGTGACCGGACGGCGACAGAACAACAAAGCAGGCGGTGTCTCTGTTGTCATTCGCATCTCGACGTGCAACTCCCATTTCTCTTTCATTCTCTCTGGCCTTACAGCCATAATCACTGCAATAATTTTAATATCGGGTGTTAGACGGATTGCTGGATCCTCCTTTCGTTCAGCATATCCTTTTTTCCCTAAATTTTTTCCCTTGGCTACTTCCTCGTTCTCCGAATTCTCTGACAGACCCGGCTTTCTCAGCTCCGATCTTCCTCTTCAAGGCTGAACCTCTTGCGATTTTACACTTCCGTTATCACACACACACTGGCTGAGCGGGATATTTACTTGCATTAGGTCTTGTGTTTGCGCGCTGGGGTTTCGACCATACGCCGTTGGATACTCCGTACTACATACGAATTTGCAGAGCCTTGCATTCGCATACTAGTGAGTGGGGTGCCCCGGACTTTCTTTCCCCGTGGTTTGCAGGATGCGGTATTATGGCCAGGCTCAAGGAAGGAGATTAAGAACATTATGCTGGGTTTCTCTCTTTGCTTAAGGTGAGCTGACAGGTTGTTTGTTGGATTGCTAGTCTCTCTTTGCTCCCGTGCGCCTAGCCGCCCAATTGTCGAAATCATCCCGAGAATTGTGATATCTGTTTTTAATACTGAGGAATGGCGTCGGAATTGCGACAAGGTGCTTCTGGGTTGAAAGGTATGGATATCCCTATTCCGGTTGGGTTTGTCGGGTTGACCATGGAGCCCTGGTCTATCCTATGTGATTGATGTTGATTGGTATTTTCGGTATATCAGATGTGCCAAAAGGACCAGGGGAGGTGGAAGAACAGAGAGGTACGAGGGACATACACCTAGGATCTCCAAACCCTTTCCTGCCTCAAGTACTAATGAATTAACAGTTACCACAGAAGAATCCCAGGTATCCGATAACGATGGCGGCGAGCGACCTGTGCGAAGGAAGCTAAAGGAAACCTCTATTACTTCAATCCCAACGAACGCGAACTCCATCCCTACTGCTGCTGAGGAGTCGCAGGAGGGCACTGATAGCAGAGCGAGCAGCAGAGGCCGGAAGCGCTCCTTCAACGAAGACGAGACGGAGATCAATGAAGACGAATCCGGTCACAGGAGGAAGAGGTCGCGCAGCTCGAACGTCGAGGAAGCGGAGAATGAAGCAAAACTGACGCCGCCGATGAACACAGAAAAGGGCGAAGCCGATACTGCTGCTAAGGATGCCTCGTCGAATATAATGAGCCCGAGGAAAAAGAGAAGCAGGGACCAGTTGGATAAGACAGAGGTCACGGCTGATAAGAAGGAAGCCAAAGATGTGGCTCAGGATGAACAGTCGACGAAGAAGACTCCAGCCGAAGGGCAACCTGAGAAAAAGCGGCATCGGGATGATCCTCAGGAAAAGGAACAGGTTGGGTTGCAACTCCTTTAGCTTAACTGGGAATGTCTTCACTAATAGCGTACGTAACTTTGCAGGCTGCTCTTCCAAATGCATTCGCGAACGCCTCTTCTATCTCCCCCTTTGGATCACTGGGATCCTCGAAGTCGGCCGCTCAAGCAGAGGATGCTTCTAAGAAGTCTCATGTCACTTCGAACTCTGCGTTTGCTTCATCGAGCCTGGCAGCTTTTGCCGGCTCCGAGCAGTCGCCTTTCGGCTCTCTCGGAAGCTCCACCACGTCCTTTTTGAAGAAATCGTCACCGGAGACAAAAGCGTCCGAGAAACCCAAGACTGGCTTCGCAGCTGCAGCCGGCCCCTCGCCATTTGCTTCCACAGCCCCCTCTGGGTTCGCAGCTATGGGTTCCGGTTTCTCTGGGTTCAGCGGCGGGTTTGGAGCAGCTGCCAAGCCAAGTGGCGGCCTGACAAGTTTCGCCTCTCCAGGAGGCTCTAGCGTGCTGAACAGTACTAGTCAGGCAAAGCCGCTTGGCGCTTCTGCGGACGACGAAGAGAACCAAGAGGGCGCGGAAGAAGGGGACTCTGGCCCTGGAGAGTTTGAGGAAGACAAGACCGATGAGAGATTCTTCGAGCGGGAGAGTATGTTTTCAATCTAAGTCCTTTTGCATCTAGCGGGGAAGTGCTAATGTGCGATAGTCGAAACCGGCGAGGAGGAAGAAAAGACCTACTTCTCTTGCAAAGCGAAGCTTTTCCAATTCTCTGAAAAAGAATGGAGAGAGCGTGGCATTGGCACTTTCAAGGTGAATGTGAAGCTAATAAATGGAAAGGAGGATAAAAAGGCCACCCGGATGATTATGCGCGCTGACGGCGTCGGCCGTGTCATGCTCAACACTCCCCTTTTCAAGGGCATGACTGTTGGTGACGCTTCCGGGAAGGAGCCCAAGTCAAAGCAGATCCACCTGGCTAGTCTTGAAACCGGTCGATCTATGCCCATTCTGCTTAGGGTGAGATTTGTCCCTTCGAATTTCCCGTGTTGATTCCAAGGCCGGAGCCATGCTGATACTCGACGAACAGACTGGAGCCGACGATAATTCGAAGGAGCTCTATCGGGTCATCTGCGATCTATTAAAGGAGCTGTAGAAGCAGCTACCAGGGCAGAGCTACGATCAGTGGGGGTTGGAAACTGCTGTACTGGAGTAATGCTTGGGGTGGTCTGGTGGTCTGTGATTGATTTCTTCCATCTAAATAGTTCGAAGTGAATACCTATGTATTTTCAGAGGCAGGTTCTTCCTCTTTCATACGCTTCCTTCCTGCAAATAGTATTCCATGAGTTCTCTTTAGCGTTGTATTTCTCTGCATGATGCAGGAATACGGGGCTGGTGGTGACAGTAGGGCTGAACGGCACGAGCCAATCGGACTCCTGCGCCACCCAACAAATAGCATGATCCTAGGATCTAGTGTTGGAATCGAATGAACGTTTGGCTGCCATGGTCCTCGAGGCTCTCTCGGGCGCATTCAACTATCTGAACTGGCGGTGACAGGAAGGACATCTTACATGCATAGTAATAAGCAGAATGCAAGCGCGCGTATCACCCCCCTTAAAGGATCCCTTGCCAGTCCGTGACCGATAACAGCAGGTAACACAACACCATCCAAGGGGCAGCACACCACCTTTTATAATGTAGAAAGAGACTGGGACAGAAGAAGACAGAAACACCGAATTTTGGATACCGACATTTTATTGCACTCGCGCTCCCTGGTCAAGATGTCCCAACGCCAACAACAGGATGACTCCGAGCTCGAAGCACGGGGCTATCATCGGGAAATGCCCCGACAGTTCTCTGTTATCAGCTTGACGGCCCTCTCGTTCAGCTTGACGAGTTCCTGGACCGGCATTGGATCGTCAATGGGCATTTCGATCAAAGAAGCATCCGCCGCTGGCACGTTATGGTCTCTTCCGGTTGCTGCCGCGATGACCGCCATCTTATCTGCTGGGATGGCTGAGCTGGCGTCTGCATTCCCGGTTGCAGGAGCCCAATACTACTGGGCCTTTCGTGTCTCGTCAAAAGAGTACCGAGCGTTCGCTTGTTATGTGTCAGAACCCGCCCTTTCGCTATGACTGTGCTTTGAATGAGGCCCTAATCGAGGCGCAGGAACGGTTGGCTCAGTACACTGGGATGGTGGTTGGCGGGCGCGTCCATCTGTAACTTCATTTCGTCGCTGATCTTGTCCATTGCTTTTCTTTGGTATCCGGACTACCAGAGCAAGAACTGGCATCAATGGCTGGTTTATGTTGGCGTGGTGTGGCTTGGAACGGGACTGAATACGTTCGGGTCTAAGGTGCTCCCTACGTACAGCCGGTTGAACTGTAATGAAACGGACACTCATGGGCATGATATATATATACTGACTGTATGTGCGCTGGAACTAGTTATATTCTCCTGCTTGACCATGACTGTGACAACTATCACCTTATTCGTTTGCAGTCGTGACGATCATCCTCCAGCCGAGTGGACATTCGGCGATGCAACAAACAGCACCGGCTGGTCAAGCGACGGTCTTGCCTTCTTACTGGCCACCAGTAATGCTGTCTATTCATTTCTCGGGACTGACTGTGGAGCGCATATGTGCGAAGAGATCCCAGCGCCTGCAAAGAATACTCCCAAAACCATCATGTTTCCGGTTCTGATCGGCCTGGTAACCGCATGGCCGTTTACCTGTGCCTGTATGAATGCAATTACAGACGTCGAAGCAGTGCTCAATACCCCGTCTGGGCTGCCACTGATTGAGATTTATTACCAGAGTACGGGTTCGAAAGCGGCGTCGTCTGTTCTTCTGGCACTTTTTGCCTTTTGCTTCTTTGGTTGCTTCGTAGCTAATGGTAGGTTACTGTTCTTCTCCTTTCCATCACTAGGGATATTAGCCTTCTTTTAGCCCGCTCCTGATAATATGTACTGCCAGCCACCACCTGTTCGAGAACTATATGGGCGATATGTCGTGACGATGCCCTGCCATTCAGCCGTATCTGGGCCCGGGTCCATCCCCGATTCAAGATACCGGTCAATGCACTCTGTCTGTCTGCCACCGTGATCTCGGTATGCTACCTTCATAATACAGACGCAGCTAGATGCACTCCCTAACGTATGGCCATATTTAGTTATACGGCCTCATCTTCTTGGGCTCCACAACCGCATTTTCCGCTATGGTAGGAGCAGCAGTGATCTTCTTACAGATGTCCTGCGCACTTCCTCAGGCAATCCTACTATACCGCGGCCGAGAGGGGATACTACCAGACCGACCCTTCTCCCTAGGCAGACTGGGGAGTACCGTCAATGCCGTGGCAGTACTTTGGACGCTCCTCCTGATCATTCTCTCCTTTCTTCCCACGGAGAGACCGGTCACTAAAGAGAACATGAATTATGTTGTGGTTGTGTCAGTGGGCCTCATTGGGCTTGTTCTCTCGTTGTATTTCTTCTCAAAACGAGGCAGCTTTAAGGGGCCAAGGGATCCGAGTGCACGTGTGCATGGGATGATAGATATGCTCCATATCAATGAGAGGCGGCTTTCCGACGATGACTCAGGACTGGAGGAAAACGGCGGTCGCCATCCTCTGGGAAAGGGTGTGTAGTATCTTATTGATCTGAAGGTGTCTCAGGGCGTTTTGCGTGTTTTGATGTTCAGTTGAGCTGTCGGTCTTCCAGCACTTGTCTCTCGATGCGCTGGTCCATTTTGAACATGGAGCCTACTTCAGCCTGGACTGGTATATATATAGATACTGGTACTGGGTGATATGGATGGCATACGTACGAGAGTATGCTGGGTATACATATTATGATATTATAATATCCAAATAAGATAGTTATAACTAGTCATTACGATATGGGGATTCGACCAATTGATGGGCTCAATTTAATTCCGTCGTTATGTACTTCTTGATACAGCAGAAGACGACATCTCAGACTACTCAGGCTGCCCATTTGCGACCTGCCTATCAGTAGAATAATTTCCGAAACACGCAGACTGATACATCGCATCCTTCTTCAACAAAGGGACCGCACGAAGAAATGTATCGACCGGACAGAAACCATTTTTTGAATGCTCCTCACAACCAGGCAGCCCATGCAGAGGCAATGGTGCATTGTTCAAAACAAACCGGATGTAGTCCTTCGTATCGTTAGATGCAGACAGATCAGGGTTCGTATAAAGTGTAGAGCTCAAGCCATCAAATGACGTATTAGATGGACATGTCCAGACCTCAGAGATCAAACGAGAACCGAATGGAGTCATATTTTCCAGCTGGAATGTGTGCGGAACTGCATGGTCGACTGAACTTGGGAGCCCATGCGGGCCATATCTAAAGTATTCCAGCCCCAGGGCCGTCAGGACTGAACATATGACATGTTCGTGCGACATGTCCATGTAGAATGGCTGGTGTAGGGGAAATTGAGCTTTATTATCGTCATACGTCGAGTTGATACTGGTGTCGCTGGAGTAGATCAAGTTCGACTGCAGCCGTGCGGCAAGTTCAAGCACATATCCAATCCCATATGCCCGGCCAGCAGGGGACCCGAAGGAATAATCACTGTAGTATTTGAGGTCGATGCTATATGCATAGTCGCGCCATTCCTGTTCGGTGAATAAGGAGCAAAACGAGGAGCTTCCAAGGGTGGCGGTTTCATATGGACAGAGGTTCTGCATTGCTAGGACATCCACGGCAGTGAGGTTGAACCCTGGAGGAAGGGATGCAGATAACCGGGTTAGGGCCTTTCGTGTGTATCTGGAGACGAAGTCGTATACTATGTTGTCCCTGGATTGTGTCAGCATGGTGACTTCTGCAGTACAGCCTGGTAAGGTATGATATGGCTTATAATGTACCCCACGTTATCACCGGAACAGGCCTTGGTAGAGGCCAATGTGTTGTTGAATCCTTTGTGCTCAGGAATGACAACAAGGTCATATTGCGAATAGGAGCTATTGGCGCCAATGTTTCCAAAAAAGCCACCTTAAACTACGTTAATATGCAACTTAATCAGCGACATGACAAGAATGATAGACTTACTCAACCACCAGCGAGCGCTTTCTAGGATTCTCGATTCCGACGTAGTTCTGAATACCGGTTTTGGCCGCGAAGTTCCATTGGGATATTTATTCAGTGAAGGGTTCCAAGCCGCAGCCCCAGGTTCACTACGATAGAGCAGCCGTCCATAGCGGCTCCAGAAATCAGCCCCAGCGGTATCCTCTGTCGCAGCACCACTAGCCAACAGAAGATCTTTTCCAAGCAAATATGTCCAATTGTTCAAGAACTCCAGTGGCCCTCGACCGATTGCGTTGTTTGGATGAGCTTTGCCGAAGTTCACAAGCTTCGAATAAAAGTTCTTCATCCCATCTGCATCCAGCAAGCCTGAGCCTGGGAAGCGCTCAGCATGACGATGGAGGACGTGGGCTTGTGATAACTTGCAACCACTGGGAACGCCTTTGGGTAGACCGAAGTCAGCATCCTTGTAGGGGCTCAGGTTGCTCCAGCTTTTGGCGATGTCGAATCCGTTGGGATATGTTGCCCCGGTCTGGGTAGAAGAACTGGCAGACGAAGTCAGAGTCGCGGAGGCAAGGCTTCCCAGGAATGCCAGGGCAGCAATGACTCGACTTCTTCCCTGCAGTAGATTCATTAGAAATAAAGCACGAAATGAGTGTGTCTGCGCTCGAGATATCAAATGAGCTCTTCGAAAGGTCCCATACAGCACCTCCGCGGACTAAGTAAGTAACCAACAAAAACATTCTGCCTAGACCTAACAACTGGTGGAGTCTTGTCCACGACAAGTGTCGGGATAAACCGCTGATTGAAGGGGAAAGCCAAACGACAGTCAGAACTGCCAGAATGGTCCGAATGAGGATGAAACTGGGGGTTATTGTGAAATGAGCCAAGTGCATCTCTAATTGAGTAATTCAAACGAACTGTAGCACGCATGTTCTTTCCAACAAGGCTCAGATCCCACGCCGGGACTCTGCCTTGGCAGTACTTACCTTATCAGGATAGGGTTTGTATGGCGTGGGGGGAGATGAACTATAGTTGTATGTAGACCAATTAATGATGGGCCATGTCACGATCGTTAAATTGTCGGGACTTAGTAGGGAACTGCGGCCGGATCCTCGAGATCCGAACTAATCTGATCATATATTAGGTTCACTGCACTGATTCCCTTCTTCATGCTCTAGAAAATGGCAGGTCCATTTTATCACAGCGTCAGGGCCCTCAACCGCGGTCAAACGCATGATGAGAAAATTAGGGCAGACGGCTAGGGTTCAACATTGAGATCAGTGGGGGGCCAGGGACAGCTTTGATTCTTCTTATTGGTTCGGCGATCCTAAGCTAGTATTTTTGTCGTAACTCAGAGAACTCCTCCCAGTTGCTTGACCCGGATCGGAAACATCGCGCCCACATTTAATTACACCGGATGCCATGCTATTGGGTTTTCTCCACAACCGGCAGCAGGAAGCGGCCCAGGGGATACCGAAGTAGAATCTGGCTGGGCCACCGTACCCTAGTATATCCTCGCTATTGAGCCCCGAGGAAAGCATGTACTCGCATCCATTCTCCAAACTCTCTACCAACATCTTACGGACGTTTCCCAACATCGCCTCGCTCCAATCCCCCACGTCTATGTTTCTCCCCCATGATCTGCTACCATGACTCGCAAGCCTCGAGAGCCCACCTTGGGCAAAGCAAAAAGTAAGCCACGAACTGGCTGGACATCTGCTTTATCGGTTTTGTGCAATAGGAGCCGCGGAGATTCCGGACTAAAAAGGTGTGCCATCATCTGGTATAATTGCATATACGCTAGTCTAGAAAGGAAACTCATCAGACGAGAGCTCATAGGTAGGCTTCGAAATAGTCAGTTCCATGAGAACACACTTACTGCATTCCGATGCAAGATCGAGATCCCCTGCCAAAAGGTACGTAACGCTGATGCATTTCTTTCATTTTCTCTGGTTCATCGACGGAGTCCAGCCAGCGCGATGGTTCGAACCTCTCTGGGTCCGGGAACACATCCGGATCCATGTGCATCCAGTGAGTGGACATAGATACAGCAGTCTGATATTCGAATCAGAATTATTATTTGACGAGATGGGAAGGGAATGGATCAATGTAAGTGCGTATAGAAACATAATACTTACGCCTCTCGGGATAGTATACTCCTTGAAGTGTAGATCAGTATCCGGGAAAACACGGGGAACGCCTATGAGGCTTCCAACACTCAATCTATCCCATTGATTAGTATAAAATCGTAGGAATGCGAAACTCATCCGCTTTAGCCAAAAGAAAAGGAAGAGAGGGAACAGCTAACCTCAGTCCTTCTTTGAGACATGCAGAAAGGAACGGAAGCTTTTCTAGCTCGGAAAGAGTAGGCACACTCCCTTGCTCACGTGAGAAATACGGCTTCAGTTCTTGCCTCAGCTTCGCTTGAATATCGTCCATTTGTAAAACATAGAACAAGGTCATTGCCAAAGATAGTGAAACGTTGTGGACCGCTCCTTGCTGAATCAACTGCTCTGTCGTTAAACTATTGACTGCTTGCCTTGACGATGGTCTTACCTGAGCAATACGCGTGAAAGTATCCTTATCCATTACCGAATCCAGGTCACCATACATGCCCTCGATGAAAGTGGCGCTCGAACGAGACGTTGCCTCATTAGATGGTCGTGCTTTGGACCCGTAAAGCTGTCTCCGAGATTTCTATTGGACATCAGTATGAGATAGAGAGCTGCCAAGCCGAAGTTCTTCTCACATCGTCAAATATTCTCCAGTAGGTCATCCGTTCCAGGATCCGTCGTATTAGGGGTGCCGCTATTATTCTATTGATGTAAGCATTCAATGTGACCGTGGGATAACATTATAATAAACAAACCTTGCAACCCATGGCAGCTGGGCTAATAGCGGGATTGACGCAGTCCCCATATTCAAAATGTCAAACCTGATCAAATGAACATCGTGCTGGCGAAGTTGAACTTAATGACATTGGAGCATCTAACCAGGATTCATTGAACTTTGGGTCTGCCAAATATTCTGTAGGTTCCTCGTGGAAGACGACGGAAATAGAATCTATCCCTCAAGCGTTAGTCAAATATCTTGTTCACATATCCGTCAGACTTACCGGCAGCCAGAGAGCTAAAAGCATTATGGAGATTGACGGGTGTTCCGGTATCCTTGAACTCTTCCAATCTTCCAAGTAGTCGCTGTACGCGTGCTACAAGCTTTGCTTCCAGCTTCATGATCATTGCTTTCGAGAAAAACGGGTTGATTCGCGACCGCACAGCACGGTGGTTATCATGGGCAGTAATTGGAAATGTTATATCTGGTCCCCATTCATTAGATATTATAGTAAAAGCAACGCCTCTAGTTGAAGCCAAGCTCTCACCTTCAAATCCCGTGCCCTGGGTAAAGCGATTGTAAGAATTAGTTTTCCTCACAGACCCTGACACAAACATCTGATTGTAGAAGAGTGGATCTCTGATGTGCAGTTCAGTAGGTGTTATCCGCACAATTGGTCCTGTGTACCTTTGTAAGCCCTAGATGGTGGGATCAAAGGACACATTATTCACCATATTTGATATGCATCTTTTCAACTTCCATATAATATTGACCACTGTGAACCCAGTCATAGTAAAACTGGTAGAAAAACGTCAGGCGTGCTAATAGAGGACCTGGGAAGCCAGCAATTGGGCTGAGGAAAAGACGATATAGAGCCAAGAGCACAGAGTATAAGACAGCGAAGGAACCAAGTGTTTCAATGAAGTAGGAACTGTCAGGGGAGGTGGGGGCCAGGAAGGACAGCATCTTGAATGGATGAGTTCGAATTTGGAATCCACTTGGTAGAACTTGAACTTGTGAAAGCTTAAAATGAGTCTGGAGACCTGTGAGCTGGACAATAAGGACTATCTACACCTTAAATGCCTGTCAAGCATTGTGGATGCTTGTGATCGAGCTGCAAGCGGTATTGTTCCCCAAATGGTTGCATTTTACCACTAGATCACTAAATTCCAAGCGGATGGAAAGATTCAAGGTCTATGATACTGATATTGGTCCTTAATAGTAGGTGAAATTCATCGGCATATTAGAAATGTTACCGTGACAAGCATCTTTCCCCAGCCCGCCACGACGGTAGGTATTCGGCAATCTCCGTCCGAACCGGGGAACTTAGTGGATAACTGGGTACACCATCCCTATTGGTAAATCCTCAGTCTCATACAACCTGACTGCTGTCCAGGTTCTTGGATTGGCGCTTCGGATTTAAAATACCCAAAATCTCAATCCAGACACCCGAAATAGAACTAGAATGCATGCACCATCGCATTGAATTGGGCCCAGATCCATGGTTCCCTAATCGCCGATCATATCGCGCAGTCGAACACCAGATCTATCTAGCAGGGTTCCACACTCTGAGATAAGCCTTTTGAAGACCGGCACCCCGCATACTCGGTCTTTCAACTATATTCGGGCCGGGAAATTCTCAGCAAAAGCTACTCTGAGATGGAAATAGAAGAGTTACGCAGCAGCAAATGGCAATTCATTCTGAAGTAAAGCAATGAAATTTTTATTGCAACGAGTGTGATAGGGGATATCCTTCTTATTATTTTCCTACCCTTTCCAAATATTGATGACTTCAGCATGTTACTATACAAATGCAACATACAACCTTACCATGATAGCCTTCTCGAGATAGCACCGCTCTGATATTTGTTTTTGCTGAATTAGACCAGGGTCAGGCAAGAAACTCTAGTTGATGGAAGTTAGCTAGCCAATTTCCTTGGTGCTAGGTAGTGTTCTCTCCGATAAATGCGGTCAATATATTTCCTTTTAATTTGGTTTTCTGTAACGGCCATAACGTACGCGGAAGTATACATCCATGAACGAGACTCGACTCTGCTCTATACATAGCAGGAATCAAGAATGGCGTCCGACTAAAGAAGGAATCAGCATGGGACCGAAATCTATAGTGTTAGACTGTAAAACAGCCCGCTACCTCGCATCATAGTGCAGCCATGGAAAAAAATATCCTTGTCAATGAGTTACTTAAGGGCTTGGCACATCATTAAGCGGCTAACCACCAACCACTGGACAAGAACATCCCCTGGAACATAGGCTGTCGTACGGAAAGTAGCCAAATCTACACTCCGATATTTGATATACGGAGAGATAGTAGTGAAGTACGTAGATATAGCTATAGAACAACATAGGAAGCGGAGGAAGTTGTACCACGAATTCTGCAGGTTCTACACCAAAAGCGACGAAATTTTCGCTCGGGCTAAGTGGAAGGTCCCTACGCGTGTCTCATGCCTGCCAGACGACACTGTCTCTATGTTAAGTTTCATGCCACTCTCTTTTTACAAAATGCTGTTACTGACCTCTTTGGTTCCGAGTGCATTCACAGCTTTCTGCACACCGCAAGTGGGTGTTCGAAAAAGTGGAAAGAGCAGAAACCGCAGAATTGGCCTTAAGAATATCCATCCATTACCCCAGACTAAGTACATGTCCATCTTATCACCTCTCTTTGGAGTATCGTTTGATAGTGTAACGGTCAAGGCGGCATCGGGAGCCCAGCAAACCATGAATGTTGATAAATACTGTTGAGCCTACCAATGGACAGCTCGGATACAAGAAAGTCTTCCATTCGATTTCATGAGAGACAAATCACCTTGGTCTGTTCGGTACATAGATGGAAAAAGCCATGCTGGCACGGACTCTGTGGTTGGGTAGGGATACTTTCATCAAGTTCACTGTGAAGGGAGATTATTATTTTTTTCCCCCGTCTTTGCAATGAGAAATGTTGTTTGCCATGAACCCAGGGCATTATTACTGTACCCGCATTTCTCTTGACTGCTGCGGTCCGATTAGTTAACTATTAGGGAGTAGACTATGCGAGTGCTGCATCCCTAGAAGGAATAGCGGTAATCTAAGCCAACAAGTTTGCCTCGGATGAAAAGGATTACAGTATTGCGAAGCGTCTACGCCGGTACTGATCCTCGGTAGTGCTGCCGTTAAATTTACTGAGTTAGCTAACCATACCTTCATCCGAGTGTCCCGGTTTCGATTCTTCAGAAATCCAGAGTATGACGAGCCAGGAAAATTCAGGTGTGGAGAATGAGTAAACCAAATACTAATACTATAAAAGGATGCTGCTTTCCTGAAGTTTGAAGTAGAGTGTCGGGATTCACTTCCATCAAAGTCAAATACTTCTTTTTAGCTCTTTCCTCAGATCATCAGCTAGCAGCAAATCAAACACTAAAATGCCAGTCCTCCCCTCCCTCGAAGGCTCGACCTTCGACGCCGACCTCCGGGACCGCCACTTGATCTACGACTACGCAGCCCACGACGCTCAAGGCAACCCCCAAAAATGGCGATACGAGATGTGGTTCTACAACGAAGACCGCATTGTCTACGCAATCCACGGCGGTCCGATGGCAGGCCGAAAGAACTTCCAGACGGCAACGTATCAATGTACTCGCCCTGGAGAGTCGTGGCAATGTAACTGGCTTGAGGAGACGGGCACGATCTGTTCGCTCGTTTATGACATCCCTAACAAACGCATCACGACTTTACTTGCATTTTCAAAGGGTCATTGGACGCACAACGAGGCAGCCCGGGGCGATAAACGCAACCCGCAGGATCTCACACGATGGAGAGAACTGGCGAAGATAGGCGCGTCTCAGGCGGACCGGGTACTCTTGAGCGAGCAGGCCGATGTTCTGGAAGACTTTAGGGGAGCTGGCGATTTGGAACCAATTGAGATGAAGTGGCCTACTTTGTAAGATTTGGGTAGGTTGTTTGTTTCTCGAAGTTCAGCTGTTAAATGGACACCATGATGTGCTTTTTCAGTGTACGCTTTCGATAAAACGGTAACTTCTCTTTTATATACTTACCTAACAATTTAATGAGAGCCTTTTGAAGTGTAGAGTAGAAGGAGGTCAAAAGCGAGGGTTGACCTCCTATGCTCTACTCTATAGAGTTTAATCATGTACGCAGTACTACTAGATGTCGTTTATATTTTGTATAGAAAATATTATAGCATCCTTCGTATTTACTCCCTTAATATATCAACCTTAGACCTCCGAAAGAGAATGAGACCTGGCGTGAATATCAAGTCTAGCAATGCCCTTAGGATACACTTTATGTAGATGCAGGCTTGTCTAAAGCATCGCTGCATGCTACAGCTCTTGCCAGGCCATGGATAGGACCGCCTGCAATGTATTTGACCCAAGGACAAAAATAAACTTTTTTTTTAAAAAACAAGTAGAGTTCAATGGTTAAAGAGAGAAATATTCATTTATTATGCTTCACAGTTGGGCACACTTTAGTTCAAGTCCACAAAGGATTAGATCAGTCCAGCAGTAGTGCACATCAGAATCCACAGGAGCAAAGGTGGCACCATCCCAAATGGCCAGATCCAAATATTAGATAAAAAGAGCTGTATCTTGATTCATGCAACAATCAACTCTTGGAGAGAAAGCTCGCTGCGATTGAGTAGCATCACCACAAGCTGGTGACTAATAATGCTTGGCGGGTGGGTGCAGAATAGTGACGCGAGGCTCATGGAACTGAAAATACCCAATAGACCTCAGACCTGATTGGTTTCTTGAGAGAAAAGAAGATTAGAAGGAAGATATGGCTCATCTGTCCTTCTCGCTGTTACCGAGTGCGCTGATTCGGCTGCATGATGCTCTGATATGCTTGGCCAAATTCAGTGAAAGCGTTGCCCTGGAAGCCGAGTATGACCTGGTAAGCTTGTCCACTACTATACAAAGTAAGAAGAATATCCTCACTGAAGGGTTCCAGCTTCGTTTAAGCGTGCTCAATTCTACCAAGACGGCGTATTCTGCTTTTGCGCTTGAATCAGACAGCTTCTTCGAGAATTATTCATTCAGCCTGAACACCGCTTCTAGCAGTAATGGTCGTTCGAATAGGTTTTCCTGTCAGCTTTATTTGAAGGTAGGCAAGGGCAGACTCGATATGAGTTCCGTGTATTCCATCGGACGGTATGATGCTAAGAGCTTCACCAGGCGCTACTCTCAGTCTTCAAAGGAAGGACTGGCGACAAGGATAAAGACACGGCAGTCGAACGCTGCGAGGTTGAAGTTCACGAGGATGCGCAGCAGACAGAATGCAGACTCGTTATTCGAATGATCTGTGGGCTGGGTATGCATCCCGTAGCTACTATAGTATTCTTCACATGCTGACTGGGAGGTTGGTTCTAAGGGGTCATCAAATCCTACAAGCTTACTTACGAGCCTGTCCATGTCCAACATGCGATATTTGACCGTTCAAGGACGGAGAACCAGTGGGCTATCGAGCCAAGGTTCATGAGAGAAGTCGCGGATCACTTTAGTCCATCTGCGGAGCAATTGGACATTTACTCGGAAGGAGATAAAGCTATCTTCACAAGCTTCACTACAAAGATCACAGAGGGCAAAGGTAACCTCATCATCATACCCTAACGCTGTTACGTTTGCTCACATGATAGAAATCCTCAAACAACCCGTGCATACATCAGTCGCCATCGACAAACGAGACTTTGAAGATTTCTTAGCCCAAGACAACCAGCACGTCGCCATAAACATCAAGGACTTTAAGGCGGCCATTGCGCACGCTGAAACGGCAGACGCGCTTCTAACGGTCCGATATACCCGTCCGTGTCGTCCTCTGCAGCTCGCTTATGAGTTCGAGGGCGTCAAGTCCGAGTTTACCCTGATGACAAGGGGCGAAGCAAGCAGCGAGAATGACGCGCCGAACTCCTCGCGGGATAGTGCACGCCAGTCGTTGGCTAGGCAGACTCAGCCGCCGACGCAGGTGAGCCGGGGTGCCAACCGTCTTCCGCAAAATAATTATAGACAGAGGCCTATGCCTCCCCCCCCTGCTGCTCCCCCCGCTGCAACCGCACATCGTGATCGGCCCGTCCGTCCCCTGACAGGAACCCCTTCTGCCTCTAGAGGCGTGGAATCCAACACCCAGAACGAGCGCCCACTAGCAGCATCAATGGACTTCGACAGTCTCTTCGTTCCAGCAGATGACGACAGACAATGGGATGTAGCCAATGACGAGGAAGACGCGCAAGAAGATGTTCTCGGCTGGGACGCAACAGGGGACCAGGTAAGTATCGACACTTCCCTCTCTAGTGCAAAGTGGCTAACGGATGGAAATCGAAGGAGGCGAGTCTTGGGCCGCGCTTGCAGGAAAACGAGTCGCGTACGCTGCGGCCTTTGGACGAGCAGGCGGAACAAGAACAGGATGTTGATACGGGTATTCCACCCACACAGCGCATGTCACAGGTATGCTATTTTTTTGTCTGACTCCAATCGAATTAAGCTGACACTCCACAGCTCCATGGCCTTGGTCTCTTCGACTGAGAAGCCACAACCCCCCCGACCACTGTCAGGGTGGGGAGGGGTCACGATGTGATAATCCAGCTAGTAGCACATCCCGCACCAACCCCAACGATAACCGCGTTTTCACCACCAACCTCTGAGGGGATCTGTATCCTGTTAAACCGCCCCCTGACATTCCCCCGAGCGTCAGTCTCAGGGCCACAATTCCCGTGCTCACCCCAACCAAACGCTACAAGCGTCCGCTCATCCAGCAGCGCAAGCGCATGCTCACTGCCAACCGCCAACGCCTTAGGGCTGGGCAAGTTGGTAGGAGGGAGTTGCCCACGATCATTCCGGCCCCAGGCCGTGACCGAGGGGGCGGGCCCGTTCTCGTCATCTTCTTTTCGATGTACATAGACATAGATCCCATGCCACCCAGCAGATATACTAGTATACCCCGGTAATGACACAGGCCGACCAGAAAGAATCTTCCACTTATCATCACAAGACCCCAGGACCATATACTGCCCTTGTTCCTTGCTCCCAGAAACAACTGTAAATTCACGCCCACACGCAACGTCCGTCGCGCGGAACGGCACGCCCTCAATCTTCACCGGTGACCAGGCGATTTTGGAGGCCTTGGCCGGCTCCCCGAGTTGGCCCTTTCTGGCCCCACCCCAGCCGTACACTTCGCCCGTAGATAAAACTACAGCCGTGTGACCCATTCCGCTGGCTATAGAGATGACTCGCGTGCTCGGGGGCGGGAAATCGGGTATTCTTGTCGGTGTGGTAGCTTGGGTCTGGCCAGTTCCGAGTCCAAGTTCGCCTTTTTCACCGGATCCTAGGGCGAAGATCATATCTCCATCACCGCCGCCGTCAACGTTGTCGTTATAGTTATCGTCCGTTGATCTAGACGAATAACCAGTAACCAGGAAACTGCTCTCCCACGTGGCCGAAATATTTTTGAATCGATGCAACCCTCTCTCACAATCCATCACACGACAAACCCGTTTAAACCCGAGCACCGAGTCTATTCCACTAATCCCACATCTTCTATCCACATTACACCCCGCCGCATAAACAGCCCCATTACTGAACAGAACAAGGGTGTGGTTTCCTCCCGCTGCAATACGGACAACGTGCTCTCTGGCTATTGATCCAGTGTTCGCTTCGTCACTGTCGAAGTGACATCTCTCTGGGATTGCAATGTCCTCGATATGTCCGAGGCCGAGTTGGCCGGAGCCGTTGGAACCAAATGCGAAAAGGGACATTTCGCTTTTTTTGGGTGTGGCTGATATATATGCCTAACGAGCTGGGATTTATATCTAATCAGCAGCGTACCCAGAGGTACTCAGAAGAGCCAGCGTGACATGCGTATATTCTTCGCGAAGCACCGCACACAACCCAAGCATAAGAATGTAAACATCAACAAGTGCTGGTGCAGGTGCATTTACAAGCATCAGTGCAAACTCACCAAACAACCCTGATTTACTGCCACTACCCACCGCCTACTATTCTAGTCTCCGCTCCGCTCCGCCCAACGTACTGGTCAGGGAGGAAATGCTCCAATATTACTCTCTTCATTAACTAATAACTTGTCTATTATTATACTAGACTACCGTTAATGATGGTGCAGTTGGAGGTTTGTTTTATTTTTTTACTGTGGTTATGCCTGTATAGATAGTATATACCTGGAATTAACACCCCTAGGTGGAGTAGCAGTAATAGTTGACTAGCTACCCTGGATAGAGGTTAAATAAGCTTATAACAAACTTGCTTGCCAGACCATGGAACCAATATATGCATGCTTAGTATATACTTACGTAGTAACAGGGTAACTATATCATAAGTGTATCAGTGGCGCGCACCATCGCCACTGACTGTGACTGTTACTGCGACTGCGACTGTGACTGCGACTCGGTATGCGGGTCATAGATCAGAGATCTAGTTCCGGAACCACTACCAACTACAATTAATAGTATGCAGTAACAGAACAGAATGGTTTTCGAGTATTGCTCGATATCAATTGGATAGAAACATTAAAATCGCTTTCTACATGACGATCAACAACCCCCAACGCCTGTACTTCGTAAGTCACCACCCGAATCGCTCAACAATGACATGACGTGAACAACACGGATGCACATAAAGTTCAGGCGCTCTCCTTAGACCAACAATAGCAGATGCAAGTGATTCGATTTTCATTTTTGAGCAACTTAAACAAGTTATGCGTATGTCCGAGAATGAAGCATAGACAGGGAAGAGATTATGTGCCCGCTCAATGTCACTATCCAGAAAGAAAAGAACTGAATGCAAAGGTGAAAGAAACCGGGGTATAAGAATGGTCGTAATAAAGAAAAATACATGAAGAAGAAAAAGTAGAGACAAGTTTATGAGGACTTTTCTTCATATGAGTTTACCGAATCGCCTTCTTGAGCGGCCGGAGGCAGAGCGAAATTGTCCGCCTTGTTGGGACCGGTTTGTTCCATGGGACGGAACATAGGACTAGTTCGGTGAAAGTAGGTGTGGACGTGGCCTTCCAGAAGAGACTCGTCCGTGTCTACCGCGAAATCCTCACCGGGAGTCTTTTCGGACAGCTTTTGGGCCATGGCCGTCTCCCACTCGGCGCGGTATTCCTCGACCTTTGCCTTGTAGTCTGCTTCCGCGTCGTAGTACTTGCCGACACCACGCAGGCGCTCCCAGAGGGATAAGTGCTTGGGGTGGACGGCGGGGCCATGGTAGTTTTCCTCTTTACCATCGCGGAGGAAGTTCCAGCGGCGTTCCTGTTCCTTCAGGTCGAGACCAGTGGTGTCGGGAAGGAAGAGCAACGTCAAAACCATACCAGCAAGACCGAACCACGGGACCACATAGAACTTGGTCTGAGTGTCAATATAGTTGTACAGAACAGATGCCAGAAGAGCACCGCTCTTGCCGCAGGCTGCAGACAGACCATGGGCTGTGGCACGAATTGGGGTGGGAAAGACCTCAGCAGCAACCAAGAAAGTGACAGAGTTGGGACCAAACTGGTTGAAAAATGAGCTCAGGAAGTACATGGCCTGGAATTCCTTCACATGCTCTGAGGTGGTGTAGTACTTGAAGTGGAAGGCTGGGACAACAAAAAGAACAAAACACATAAGGAAACCAATCATTTGCATCCACTTTCGACCATAGAGCTTGTTGTCAATCAAGAATGAAGCCATGTAGTAACCTGCAAGTGAGGCACCCACATTGACCAGATTCCACAGCCAAGTAGGCATGATTGAGTTGTTGGAAGGGCTGATAACTCCAATGAACTCAGATTGGAAAAGCTTGTTGCCATAGAAGAAGACATCATTGGCAAACCAAGCACCTGCAGTGGCCAAGATCCGGAAACCAAAATACTTGAAGGTCAAGTAGAGCGACCTCCGGTCATAACCTGTGACGGAACTGTTTTTCTTTGCGGCCGCCAACTGCTTGCTAGCCGCTTTCATGTGATAGGCACGGTAGTAGACCAGCCACAATGTGCCCGCAGCGGGGATAGCAAACGATATACGGTAGGTCCATTGGGCGGATACAGCCGAGTACGGTGGATTGCCGGAGCCGTGGTGGAAGCAGAGGAGTAGAATAATGAGGATGACCTGGTTGAAAAATTGGCCCCAACCCTGCATCAAGAAAGCGCTGGTGACTTTGCGTCCACGATGCAGGCGGTCTTCCTTGGTCGAGATCTTTCCGGAGCCAACGGCATTTTCCATACCACTGGTAGCAGTCATGGGGTATTCACCACCAACACCGATGCCATAGACGAACAACGACCAAGCATAGCAAATTACCCAACCGTTCAAGTCGATACCCCAAGCAGCGGTAAGCATGACCAGACCGAGAAGCATAATGGTCGCGTCCTGGATCAAACCCCATCGTCGACCAATCCAGTCACCCAGGAAGCCGACGATAACCTGGCCAACAATGATACCAACGATTTCCAGGTACTCCACCGCGTTAATCCAGTTGGCATCACAGGTCTTATGAGATTTCCAGCAAGACGAGAACACCTGTTGGAAGAGAGGTTTGATGTTTCCGATCGAAAAGAGCACATAACTACGAACAGGCAAGGGCATTAGCATTTATTTTGAGTTGCATTCTTTCCCCGGATTCTCGATATATCCCCAAGGGAAGGGAAAAGGAAACCTACCCTTCTAGACCCAGTCCGGCACCAGGCAGGACCATGTTCCGGAAGTAATATGAGACAGGCGACAGAGGATCATTTTTGAACATTTGCCAAATCGAGCCCAGTTCCCGTTTGGTCTCTTTGGAGTCGTAGGAGGTCACGAAACCAATTTTTTTAAGCAACGGCAGATCCGCCCAGTAAGTACCTTCGGAGGTATAACAGTCATCGGGACGAATGAGTGCATCAAAGGCGCCCTTCTCGTGAACATCCATATCCTCGAGAGCTGATGGGTTCCCGACATATCGGGCCCGTGAGGCGCACGGAGGCCAAAATCAGTCATTCTGAACTGATTCTTCCTCTAATCCGGTTGTTTGTGGTAGTCGCTGTGGACGAGGTGGTAGGAAGATTTTGTTGGTGTCTCCCAGAGCTTGGAAACCCGACCAGAGATGGTAGCTCAAAGCTGAAACACAAAAGAGCACAAACAATGGACCGGGGCACGAGGCAAAGCGAAGTGTCGCGCAGTAGTTATGTATGTGAAGGAGTTGAAATCCAAATAAGAGAAGTTTTAAAAGAGACGAAGGAAGCTGGAAGAAGGAAGCCAGGCCAGCATCCAAATTTGGACAAGCTCGAAAAGGAAGAAGCGAAAAGAGTAGCGGACGAACCGGCGTGGGTTCTCTTTATACAGAGCCGGCAGAAAAGAAAATGATGGTGGAGGGCCTGGCAGCAAACCCGACGACACATGCCCGAATGGCACGCTCTGATAAGCCGAAGACAACCGGGGGGGCCCACGGGGCGGGACCTCTCTAGTCCGGAGGCGACGCTGTCAGTAGCGATGGTAGCGGGATGGCCAAGCGGATATGAGAGTTTGGTATTACTTATTCTGTTATTTTTTCAAATTTTGCTTTTTATTGCTAAACTTTGATGGACCTGCATCTGGCGCTTTACGAATCCGACTTGCTCTATTTATTTATTCCTAATTCCAGTATCTCTCTGCCTAGCACTCTCCCACTTGTAGTGGTGCTCTACTACAGAGCACTAGTCAAACCGCGTGCGGAAAGCGGAGATTCACCGGGCGTCGACAGATCATGGACAGCTCCTGGCCAATCAGAGGTGCACGTGGTGGCAGAATTCCCTGTTATCGAGCCTTGGTTACCGCCTTCTGCAAACCCTAGGGGCCTGGACCAATCGGAGGGCCGTGACAGTATGCGCCCCGGTCCATGGCTCCATAGAAACCTGATAGAATCATCATCACTACGGAGCACTACTTGTACCTGTACTTGTAGGACTACCAACGCTACTGCTAGATTTACTGCTGATTGCTGGCACAACGGTACTGCCACTGATACTGATTTGCTTTGGTGACGTGACTGTACCACCTTTTCCACTACGTACCGTCTTCCGTCCTCTACTTTTCTCCGTATTAACAACTACTCTACGTCGTACAAGTACTACGTACGTACTGTTCTATATGCATGATAAACTCTGACGGCCCGCTTTCCCGTGGAACTCGTGGCCGATCCGCGCTCGCTTTTGCCCCATGGGTCTCGGTCTTGGCACTCATCACAGCCAGTCAGCGTCCATTTTACCAGCACGTTCTTGCCCTCTGCCTTCTGCTTCGTTTTCTCTTCCTCTTCCCTCTCGCATACTAACTTCTGCCATACACCCTCCTAATGCCGGCCATACGCGTTCTTGACGGAATTCTCCGGTCTCAGGATTATGATAGGCAGGTTGTCGTTGGGATGCTCGTATCAGGCTGGCTTGGCGGGATTCATCTCACCTCTCCTAGCCATGTCTATACCTTTTATGCTGTTGGTCTTGAAGCCTGATCCATGGTATACGGGCTATCTACTCCGTACTGGCTGTCCAGACCCTGTTCCTGCGACTCTGACGACACAATACCAACAGCAGCAGTAGCCGCCAGCGCGCCATTGCCGCATCAACAACCACTACTCTCAGGAATTTGGAAAATTGACTGCCTTTCTCGACATGCGTCGGCCGCCATGCCGTAATGCGTATGTGATAAAGTCAAATACCTTCTGGAAGTCTGTTGAAGCTTTCTCTCTGATTCGGGTCTTGCATCGGACTTTGCCATGTCGCGTCGCATACCGCCATCATTGATTGGTCTTTGGCCTCAATTTCTTTGTTGGTCTCGTTGAGACTTCCTATCCTTGGATATCCTTACGAGCTCTCTGGCGCGATTGCCTTTTGCCCCTGCACGGAGCATGATATCCGGGGATGCCAATTTCCGTTCTTGGTCATCAAACTCAAGCACAAAGCTTCAGGGCCGAAATTGGTCATCTGGTGTCGTTTATAGCCGACCCGCTGATGCTTAGTGACGCGAAAACCACTGCTGTTTCATGCGGCTTTTTCTTCCATGGGTTCCAGTTAATCCGCGAATCACGGCGGAGGCTCTTGCATTGCGCTTGCATTGCGTATTCGGTAGGTGATAGTATACGGAGTAAATTTGGGACTTAAAGCATCACTCATCAAGAGATCATCAATTGCCCTCCTTGAAAAACATGACTGGGACAACAGGTGTATGGTTAATCTTCAGAATGACAACGCCATGAATTATGCAGTATGTGGTTATTAGCATCATAAACCTTAGAAAACACACCTGCAAGATAATCCATTTGTTCATCTAACCGCCGTCCAACTCATCTATCGGGCAACAATCGTGGAAGATAAGCGGTGGTCAATAGGTGGCTGTGAGAGAACCCTTACTCTTGCCCACATGCTTGCATGATTTATTGTCAGTTTCAACAATAAAGACCGCACACATAGTCGTAGATGTATAGTGTATATGCTTGTCAAATCACCTTATTGTGCCAAGGTGAGAATGGAACAAGCGTACAAGTTCTTTAATCCTTTCCATCACCCTGTTGATCTGATCTGCACTTCATGAGAATTGCACATGCAGAAGTGCTCTTGTTTATTCCTGTCTCGGGACTGCATGGACTGAATCTTCGCACGGTTGACAAGTACCTGCATGCAGATGCGAGATCATCCACGTCCGCACTACTGGTAAAGTACCCTATAGTAGTAGATGTGCACATCACCGCTTCAAGCCAAGAGCGCAGTGCAAGCCACACGTGCCAAGTTACCCTTTCCGGACTGCCAATGTCAGTTCCTGGATATCGGCTTTGAACTTGCCAAGGGTTAGAATTTGATGATGAGGCAGACTGCTTTCGAGCGTGGCGTAAGGACGGCAGGGCTATCTATCATCTCCATTTTCGATATTGAATGACTTTCCAGGAGCTGTGTGCGCAGTATAGGGTGTTGCCTAGGGTGTGTTAATTAATCCGTGGGTTCTAGCTTTGGTGATAGATCGATAGGATTAAGCAAGTTAGTTATGTTGTGTGGTGCGTGATATATTCATGCTTTGTTAGGGCTAGTAGATGTTATCTCTAAATCCTCGACTGAACAAGGCACAAATATGCTGACACCATACCCGGAAATCAAGAGCCTTATAACAATGCAACCGATTCTGGCCATCACTCCGTGTGTACGTACTAGACTTCATTGTCTGTACAAGGCACATACCAACCGCTGGCAAACATTCCACCCGCTGGCGTGCGGTGCAGCACAGGCACGAGAGCACAAGATCACCCGGAATGATGGAATGCAGCACAGCATATTTCCCACTGATTTGAGAGCCTCCACTTTGATCCCCTGGCGAATTATGTTCAATGTCTCGTGTCTTGCGTGAACTTCCACGTGACGAGGTGAGATAGTCATTCTTTCTAGAGGCGCGCGATCCCCATATCATTCATCACGCTTGTACTGGTGACTACAAGTCCTATTTAGATACCAGGTTTCCGACCTCGAGGAGGAATGAATGAATGAATGAATGGGGCGAGGTGGATGCTGGGTATAAGGCCTCAGGGTATTTTATGTACTCGGGTTGTCGCTGGTGGTTGTCTGGAGGCCGTCTTGGTAAGATAGCATAGACAATCCAACATGCGAAGAACATTCAACTGTTTTAGTCTTGTGCCGACTATAACGGCGTTCATCGCCTTTATACTCGGTGTATTATGTCTTTTTTCCGGGTCTACGACAAATTTTCTTACGGGGAACGATATCCTGACGGTGTGTCTTTATCATACCTTGGAAACATGGTTCGATGCAGGTGTATCTAACAGCTTAGCTTTACACACCCATCGGCAATGGCACCGCAGTCCACGACTTCTACTCAATCTATGTTATGTCCTACTGCGAAGGATACCTAGGCCACGGCGGATCCGGAGTGAACATGACCAGCTGCTCGAGCCATGACATGCTCTTCTCCTTTGACCCGGCCACGGTGCTCGAGCGAGAATCCGGGAACCATACATCGCTGTCCGCGCTGGGATGGCCGAGCGCCGTCAGCGATGACTTCCAGACGTTCTCCATCACCACGAAGAGCATGGGGCTGTTTTATTGCGTGGGCGCAGGGATTGCGGGCGTTACGATCCTGGTTCGGTTCGGGATGTTGGTTAGTCGGAAGAGTCGTCAGTCGATATTGGAGGCTGCGGCGTTATTCGTGAGTCCCACCACCCCCGCTTTTAGAAATATATGCATAAACAAATGCAGGGGCTGGTAATGGTAGAATGAGGAGGTGCTGACACCATCTAGCTCGGCTTCATCAGTTTCAGCATCGCCTCGATCATCGCGACAGTCCTCTCTTTCCAATTTGTTCAGCTAGTCAACTCGCACGGTCGCGCGTCCAAAGTCACCGCCAAATACGGCCAGCAGTTCCTCGGCATGACCTGGGCTGCCGTAGGCATGTTACTGGTGGGCAGCATCACCAGTCTGCTAATTGTGTTGGTGGATCACAGTAGTCGTCGAGGATACGTCCCGCCGGTCGACCACAGCGACGACAGCAGTAGTCACCACGAGCCGGACGAGACGCACGAGCCAAAGGGTGTGGATGTCCGGTCGGAATCGGATCAATTGACCAAGGAGGCAGGATAGAGAGTCGGGAAGATTCGATGTGAAGTGAAAGTGGTCGATTGGATTCCATGTGGGGCTGGATAGATGATGTCACCTGGGACTATCACCGAGCTCCATCGAGTACTCCGTTACCTCCAGGAGTACACAAGTACTTCCAGACAATAGTCGATTGTTGTAGGCAGGTTACAAGATGGGATTAATGTATAATACAGAGTACTGCAGAGTACTTAACGGGTATATAGCTGCCAGATCGGATCAATTGCATATATTGCCCATTTGCCATTGGACCAGAATGGACCGGCAAGTGCGACGTACCGATGCGACTCGAGCCCTACAAGTACTCCCGTATACCATAATGATGATGAAAGTCCCGTGACTTTGTCTGGCCCGGTTTTCTGTTCCTTTCCATCCTCCTCCGTCTTTCTTCTTCTCTTCCTTCCGTCTCGTCTACAAATAGCCCGCTTTTCTCTTCGCATCATCGTTGGTTCGTCGTTCCATCTTCTCTCATCTCATCACTGTTCCTGGCTGTTCTCTTGTAGCTCTCCATTACTTCTTAGCTACTTTCTACCACTGTTCTACCCCTCAACTCCTTAGTACTTGTTTACTTGACAACCATGGGTAAGAAGGCTATCCAGTTCGGCGGTGGTAACATTGGCCGTGGCTTCGTGGCCGAGTTCCTCCACGAAGCTGGCTATGAGGTCGTCTTCGTCGATGTCATGGACCAAGTTATCTCCTCTTTGAAAAATACCCCCTCCTATCAGGTCACTGAAGTCAGCGAGGATGGTGAGAACACCAAGACCATCTCCAACTACCGCGCTGTCAACTCAAAGACCGACGAGAGTGATGCCATCAAGGAGGTTGCCTCTGCAGACGTAGTCACCTGTGCCGTTGGCCCCAACGCTCTCAAGTTCATTGCTCCCGTCATCGCCAAGGGAATTGATGCTCGTACTGAGTCCAAGCCCTTGGCTGTGATTGCTTGCGAGAACGCTATTGGTGCTACCGATACCTTGCACGGCTACGTCAAGGAGAACACCGACCCTTCTCGCCTCAAGACCCTCTACGACCGTGCTCAATTTGCCAACTCGGCCATTGACCGTATTGTCCCCAATCAGCCCGCGGACAACGGTCTCAATGTCCGCATTGAGAAGTTCTACGAATGGGTCGTCGAGCAGGGCCCCTTTGGTTCTGTGGGCCATCCCGATATCTCCGCCATCCATTGGGTGGACAACTTGGAACCCTATATCGAACGCAAGCTTTACACCGTCAACACCGGACACGCCACCACTGCTTACTACGGCTACCAGAACGGCAAGAAGATGATCAACGAGGCCTTGGCTGACCAGCACATCCGTGGCATTGTCCGCAATGTGCTCGATGAGACTGCTGCCCTTATTGTCAACAAGCACAATATTTCGGAGAAGGAGCAGAAGAACTACGTCGACACTATCATTGGCCGTATCTCCAACCCGTACCTCGAAGACAAGGTCGAACGTGTTGGCCGTGCGCCCGTCCGCAAGCTGTCTCGCAAGGAGCGTTTCATTGGTCCTGCTTCCCAGTTGGCAGAGCGCGGCCAGAAGTTCGACGCCTTGTTGGGTTCTGTTGAGATGACCCTTCGTTTCCAGAACGTTCCGGGAGACGAGGAGAGTGAGCAGCTGGCTAAGATTCTCAAAGAGTCGTCGGCTGCGGATGCCACGTCCAAGCTCACCGGTTTGGAGAAGGATCACCCTCTGTACGCGCCTGTTCTCAAGCTGGTGGAGAAGGTTCAGCAAGACTCCAAGTAGGGCAATAACCCCCTCCATATCTACGATCTCTTATTCGTTAGATCGTCTTGAACATCTCGATTTAACATGGCAAGAAGGGCTTCGAGTCGATCGCGAATTTGAACCATTACGATTGCCACGTTCCCTGAGATTTGTTTTCGAAGCGACGTTTTACCGGTCCGCAGGACGGAGGTAAACCACATATGTATGGCGTGAGGGGAATAGTTTGTATTCATGATGACAAGGCATTACGCAAGTTAGATGCAGAGCATTAACCATAATAAATTAATTTCCTGTGCATTTTGTCTGCGTAGTTTCCTAACTGTTACCCTCGAATTATTGCCTGAATTATGACAGGGACCGCGTTGGCATGCTTATTGGCATGTCTATTGAACCCGCTTTTCTACTCTGCTACAATTGCGGGACCAGAGAAGGCACAAGCGTACATGAAAATCCATCCCGCTATCAAGGTAACCATATTCACAATCTTCAGGAACAACAACGCCAACCCAAACGCCAAAACTCGTCATCATCAGTTGGAAGAATATCAAGTAGGATAGATATATAGGAAAACAGAACAGAGGAATAATAAATCAAGCCTTGTTGATCCAACCACTGTGCACCATGAAATCGTAGATCCGGCTGATTTTCGACGTATCCATCTGCTACAATTAACATGGAATCCAAGCATAAAGGGGAGGGAATAATTAATACCTTGCAAACAGCCTTCGCATCCTTCCTCTTCATCGCTCCACCTTGCTTCATCGCCTCCTTGAGCAACGCCTCCTTAACCACGAGATACGGCTTCGGCTGGACATGTAGGACATTGCAGATTTCGATCTCCTCCTTGGTGAGGAGATGGAGGTCGGGTGCGCCTTCGGATTCGAGTTTCCATGGTACCACGCCTGTTAACGGCTGTATGACGAATTTGGTCTTGGGTTGAAGTTGTTGCTGTTGGGATTGGGATTGGGATTGGGATTGGGATTGTGGTGCGCCGCCGTCTCCGTTGACGGCGAATGCGCGGTCGAAGTCGTTCATTGGTTCATTGTTGTTGTCGTTGTTAGTGGGTTGCTGCTGCTGCTGCTGTTGTTCTGCGGGTTTTGGGGAGGGTACAGGGCCGGCTGCTGCTTTTTGTAGACGGAGGGGGAGTTCCGGTGTTGTGTACTGGCTGGCAGAGCAGGGAATCTCGGTTGGTTGGACTTGTTTGGGGCGTGTGCTGGCGAAACGATCGAAGGAGCCTTGCGGCATAAGTCGCTGGAGCCGTTGCTGTTTCTCTTGCTCGTATTTCTCACCGCTCTTGAGGTCCGTGATACCTACTTGTCGCCATTCTTGGAGCTGCGAGATGGCGAGACGGAGGTTGTGCTCGTACTCCAGGCCCTTGTTGAGCTCCTCGAAATCGTCGTGGTTCATCATCCGCGCGAAGGGCTTCGCTTTGTTCAGGAGGTCGCGCTCCTCCTTGGAGCGCTTCTTCTCCAGTGCAGTGTTCTTGCGGTATTCCAGTACATTGTGTTCGAAGAGGATCTTCTTGCGCTCTGTCCGCGCTGTGAGTCGCGCATTGTAGATGTCCACCACGGTCATCTTCAGCTCCATCTCCGCATCATTCTCGCCGTTAGGCAGGATGCCTGCCCCCGGTTCGAAGGACATGTGCTGTACCGCCTCTTCCGCATCATTCACAAACTCCGTCTCGAACTCCAACCGCCCAGGCATGTACCCCTGCACTTCGTGACAGGCCGGTACACTGGCCGTCGGTTTCTGCTTAGGCGTCGTGGGTGGGGCCGTCTTGGCCGCATCCTTGCGCTCCTCGATACGTCGCTTCTTCCGCGCCTGAAATTCCTCCTTGGAGATCGAGTCCGGCAGCGTGGTGTCCTCAGGATCGGCGTTGGCCGGTAGCGGGAAATTCGGACTGTCGACGTACGTGTTGAGGTAGTGATCGCGCACTTCATCCTTGGTGCGGAAGCCTCCGATGTGGTCCGCGATGTCCGCCCACGACCCCAGACCGTAGATATCCGCGCCTTCCAGTAGCAGTAACTCCTCGTCGGCGCCCCATTCCTCCTCGAAAATCGGAACGGAGTTCTGCTCGATCACCTGGTAAGGATGAGTGCTCGGTTCATGGTTTTTGGACTTTTCCCCTGCTGCGAAGCAGGGAACGCAGAGATCGTACTCGGGACAGGCGGCGTGTGCGCACGAGATGCGAACCTATTATCACCAAGGTATGATCAGTACATACAACCTAGCTTCATACGCGCGAATAAATAACAAGCGTGATTGCTCACCGTGGATGTCACATCCACAGAGCAGATATCGCAATGATACTTGGTGCCTGCTTCCGTACCGCGCGAGGCGGTCTTCTTCCGGATTACGCCCATCGAGCGCTATCCCCTTTCATCCTCCACGAACCCAATTGTATCGTTCAAGTTGAGCGCTCCCTCCGGCGATAAAACGAGGGTAGCTGCTGTGCGGAACCGATGCGATGTTGTGGTCGTTGGAATCGTTCAAGAGGGGACAGATAGTTATCAGGGGGAGATCTCCGCATACGCGGGGAAAGCAGCCGGCAAAATCAGCACTGTACAAAAGCGCGCTTTCCGTTAAGAATCGTAGAATGATAAAACAATTGAATCTGCTGAAAGACGAAGGGAGAACCGTTGCCGGTGACTAGCATACAGGTCCGTAGGTTCGGTCCATTGTGGTTAGTCAGGACACGTCTGCTGTGGCGTAGTTACCCTATGTGGCGGCGCAGGGCAGTGGCGCTGAATTCCATCGCCCGGCCAATCACGTGCCCCGGAATCCCCTCCTCGGCCTCTCCATCAACAATTCTTTGTGTTTGCATCTTTGCGTTTTCTTCCTCTCTTCATCTTCTCTTCCTCTCGTCTTCCTTTTCTTCTTCTCCCTCATCGTCTTCTGTTTCTTTCATCGTTTTTGCTTTCCTTCTTCATCGTCCTTCCCTCCCATTCAGGCTCCCATCCTTACACCCGCGTGTTTCCCCCTCCCCTGACAATCTACGGCATCCGGGCCCATCGTCATCCTTCTGCCTGCGTCTCCTTTCCCATATTTGAACCCTGGTCGAATATCCTATTTGTTTTGGTGGCCTCATTTACGCCTGTCGGGGCTCGATTATTTACTCCTTTCTCTCCCTCTTCTTATACCTTTCCCCCCCGTGCAACGACTTTGGCGGTGGTGATCTTGCAGCGCTGTCATTGTGCCTGTCACTTCTCTTCCTGACTCTGCTACATCACACAATTGATTTGGTTCTGAAACAGACCGATCCTCACATTTCGTTAACTCTCTTTCTCTGCTCTTTCTTTCGCCTTTACAAACTTCTTTCATCTCGAATCTCTTGCCAAGATGTCGTGGAAACTTACCAAGAGTATGCTTTGTTTGTCTTGCTCTTGTCACCCTCTATCTGGTCCTGCGACTCTTTTTGCAGATTGCTGATGTATCTATTCTTTCATCTGCAGAGCTAAAGGAAACCCACCTTGCGCCTTTGACCCAGCCCTTTACCAGGTCTTCCTCCACATCGACCATCAAGGGTGGCGGAGCTGCTGCTTCTCCGGCTGCTGGCGATGAAGATGCTGCGCAGACCCCGACCGTCGCGACTGCCAACCCCGATGGAATCAGTACGCATTTCCCAATGGATTTTCCTATTTTTGATACAAAGTCCCTATGGAGATCTTTAGCTAACGCCTTTTCCCGGGATAAAGGCGCTTCCGAATCCCTCGTCTCTCCCCCGGTGGCCCCCGTGAGACCTGGTATTTTGATCGTGACCCTCCACGAAGGTCAGGGCTTTTCTCTGTCGCCCCACTACCAGCAGATCTTCAATTCCTATTTCCAAAATAACAATCCCTTCGGTGCGATGCGACCCAATTCCTCTTCTTCCAGCTCCGCCGCCGGCCACGCCGCTTCGTTTATCCGTCACGGACGCCCGCAGTCGACCAGTAGTGGAGGAATCAATGCTGCCCCAACCATTCACGTCGCTATTCGACCAAGTACCTACCCTACGCGCTCCTTGACTTCGAGAAGAACCAGGTTTTCGTCGACTCCGTTTCAGGATCGCCCGAGAGTCCTCTCTGGGCCGGTGATAACACCGCTTTCAAGTTCGATGTTTCTCGCAAGACCGAACTAACCGTTCAGTTCTATCTGCGAAACCCCGCTGCTAGGCCTGGTGCCGGTAGAAGCGAAGATATTTTCCTGGGTGCGGTCAAGGTGCATCCGCGTTTCGAGGAAGCCCAACCGTATGTCGAGGATCCCAAGTTGAGCAAAAAAGATAACCAGAAGGCGGCCGCGGCCCATGCGACTAACGAGCGTCATTTGGGTCAACTGGGTGCCGAATGGTTGGACCTCCAGTTCGGTACCGGTTCGATCAAGATCGGCGTCTCGTTTGTCGAGAACAAACAGCGGAGTCTGAAGCTGGAGGATTTCGATCTGATGAAGGTCGTGGGTAAGGGAAGTTTTGGTAAAGTCATGCAGGTCATGTAAGTGGCGACTTTCTTCCGAAAGGTCCTGTGCAGTCTTCTTTTGGTTCTGACGGGAATTGCGCTATAGGAAGAAGGATACCGGTCGAATTTACGCTCTTAAGACTATCCGCAAGGCCCACATCATTTCCCGTTCTGAAGTCACTCACACTCTCGCCGAAAGATCAGTGCTCGCACAGATCAACAATCCTTTTATTGTGCCCTTGAAATTCTCTTTCCAGTCCCCGGAGAAGTTATATCTCGTCCTGGCGTTTGTCAATGGCGGTGAGCTGTTCCACCATCTGCAACGAGAACAACGTTTCGATATCAACCGTGCGCGCTTCTATACTGCTGAGCTGCTTTGCGCCTTGGAGTGCTTGCACGGTTTCAAGGTGATCTACCGTGACCTTAAACCCGAGAATATTCTTCTTGATTACAGCGGACACATTGCCCTTTGTGACTTTGGTCTCTGCAAATTGGACATGAAGGATGAGGATCGCACAAACAGTAAGGCGTCTCTCCCCTATCGCCCACTCATTATGGCGTTCTAACGCATGGATGTAACAGCGTTCTGTGGAACACCTGAGTACCTTGCCCCTGAGCTTCTTGTTGGCAACGGCTATACAAAGACCGTCGACTGGTGGACACTAGGTGTTCTTCTCTACGAAATGTTAACTGGCCTGCCGCCTTTCTACGACGAGAACACCAATGTGATGTACAGAAAGATCTTGCAGGAGCCTCTTTCATTCCCTGGTCCTGAAGTGGTTCCTCCTGCTGCTCGGGATCTTCTTTCGCGACTGCTCGAACGTGACCCCCAAGCACGTCTGGGTGCCAATGGTGCCGCAGAAATTAAATCTCACCACTTCTTTGCCAATATCGACTGGCGTAAGCTCCTCCAGAGGAAGTACGAGCCAAGCTTCCGTCCCAATGTGGTATGTTTAGGGTCTTTTGTTCCCTTCATTTTGTCTTCCAACTTGAATTTGAAGTAATTGACATTCACAGGTTGATGCTCGTGATACCGCCAATTTCGACCGTGAGTTCACTCAGGAAGCTCCTCAAGACTCATACGTAGATGGTCCCGTTCTTTCCCAGACAATGCAGCAGCAGTTCGAAGGCTGGTCTTACAACCGTCCAGTTGCTGGTCTCGGAGACGCTGGCGGTAGTGTCAAGGACCCGTCTTTTGGAAGTATCCAGGAGTAAACAGCCTAATGAGGGTGTTGACGGGTATGGTCAGTTCCAAGATTTCTTTACAAGAGGAATTGTTTGACACGATCCTCCTTTGTACATTCAACGTTTTATTTTGATCACATGGCGCATAGAGGATATGGCCTTTTCTTTTCGACTATGAGTGTGGCGACGTGCTCGGGCCTTTTCCCATTTCTTGTTTTTCCCATATCGATCTCAATTTCATTTGAGCGTCTTGTTTACTATGCATTTCGAGTGCGCAGTTACCCATCTGGTCGTTATCTTCCGTCTTGCATTGCGGCTTTCAAGGTTGTTCGGTTCTTGTATGTGTCTTTTTTTCGAGTGTGCAGTGGAGCGAAAAAGAAGGAGCAAATTATGCTCAAACTTCATTCATACCATTGGATCTGCATCACATTTTGCTTCCCTTTTTCTTAACCACTAGCGGGTTACGATCCTATTCTGCCTAGATTCGCCATGCATGATGAGCTCGAAGTTTCAATGGCGCCTGCATGCACATTCGAGCTGTTTTCCGATTTTAGAACGCTTCTTCTTCTCCTCGGGTGTTCATTTCATGCTGCTATCTGTTGGCTTGTTCTCTTTCTTCTCTTCTCTTCATTTTGAGGCAGATTCAAGTTATCCACTGGTATCAAATCCAATTATGTGACTGAGTCATAGGCAAATATTGAATGAAGCACACTATTCAACAAGTGAATGATATACCACTGCTGCAATGTAGATGGTTTACGGCGTATGGTAGAGCCCGATAAGCTAGATAGGTACCTAACAGATAAATAAAATTAGAAAAAAACCAACAGATAAATATGATATTGCTGATAACAAAACATCAGACACAAATCGGAAGAACTGTTCTAAATATGTAGAGAGAAATTATCAACTGCTGTTGGGAGTTTATTGTTTTAAAATATAAAGTCTTTCTTATCCCCTTCTCTCGCATAGCACACAGCACACATCACATCACTCCCTGTTACCACCAATACCCCCAAAACTGTCTATGCCTCCACTTCAGTCTCGGGGGCACCATTCATCGCACTCTCGGCGGTACCCTCCTCGCCAGCGTCTACGTCAATAAGCGACTCTGACGATGGTTGCTCAGCAGCTGGGGCATCCGGAACTAGAGCAGCGCTGCCACCTTCCTTCTCGAGACGGATGTACTCGTCCCATTCAGGGAAGAGGTCGTCGTCCGTAGTGACGTTCTCTGGCGCACCAGGCGGGACACCGATGAGCCGGGAGATTTTGGTCTTCCCGCTCTGCTCGAGGGATTCCTTCCACTGCAAAACAAGCTGGGGTGCGAGGGAGGGTTTGTAGGTCTGGGCGAAGAGGACAGCTTCCGCAAGACGGCCAGTTTGCACGAGAAGGTCGATGCAGCCGCCCACGTCTCCCAGAGTCCACAGCGTCGAGAAGGCGACGTTGTGCAGGCCCGCTTCGGTGGCTTGCTGGGCGAGGGATCTGAGACCGGTTTTGTTGCCGCTGGCGGTATGCAGCAGAAGGAGCGAGCCGACGTCTTTCGCGTTGGCAAAGCATTCCTGTGCTAGAGCGAGGTTCCAGGTGGCCAGGGCCGTGTCACCAACGATCTTCCACTTGTGCTCGACGTTGGCTTCGCGGGCAATTAAGAGGGCAGTTTCGAGGTCGTTGAGGGAGAGAGAAAGGTCGAAACGGTGTTCGGGGTCTGTGGCGACTTCGAGGGCCATTTCCTTGTAGCCTTGGCCTTCGAGGAAGCGGGCTACCTTGTTCATTTGGTCTTGGGGTACGTCCTTGAGGAGCTCCGCAGCGAGGTCCATGTCTCCGCGCAGGACCACGGTCTGGTACTCGACCATACTGAGCGAGAGGCTGAAAGACACAGCGTTCACATCCTTGTCGGAGAGATAAATTCGGCCATCACGAGGCAGGTATCCCAGGAGGTACATGGCTTGGTCAAAGTGCGAGATCGTGTACGTCTGGTCACCGACCAGGTAGTTGAGGCGGTTTGTCGTGTTCGTGTAGATGAAGCAATCTCCGACCCATTGACCTGTCCGGACAGACTCATTGATATCGGTCACCACCTCGAATGCGGACTCAACGCCGTCCTCGTCAGCTTCTCCCGCGTTCAACCCGTTGACATAGTTTTCTCTGGAGAAGCGGAGAACGTAGAAACTGTCCTCACAGGCGAGAGTAACCAACTCTCCGGATTCAGACCAGTAGACCTATTTGACAACTGTTAGTTCCATTGACTGGGAAAGCCAAACGTAAGACCAAGAAAGCGGATAGGAAAGGTACTTACAGCCTTGGGCTCGACTTCAATACGACGGACCAAGCTTCCAGATTCCCAGTCAAACAGACCAATTCCTCCTTGACCCTTCACACCAAGAAGAACACCGTCTGTGAGGCCCTCTGCTTGGAACCCGACATCAAGACCGCCGCTCACCTCCTTGAAGTTCTTGAAGAGCTTGACGCTAGTTGGCGATTCACGGATGGCATAGTCGTTGCTATTATCCTTCGAGCCCCATGCAAAGTCAAGAGCTTGCCCAAACGCTTTGTTTCTCCAGGCAAGCGCAGTGTATATGATGTACTCGCCATCACCACAGACAGACACGAACCGTCCATTCGGGGAATGAGACAACGTCTGTGGGTAGACCTCACATGTTCCGAGCTCCTTCGTCGGTAAAGCGAGGGGAGTACCGTCCTTGACCGTGGGATCGCCCCCCTTGATAACAGTGGACACAACCTCGTTATGTTTAGCCCAGATAATCTTTCCGGACCCATCCATCGAAACCGCAGGCTCTTCTCTACCCATCTTGACGACCACCGCACCATCGTCAAAACCCACTGCAACACCCTGCCTACCACGCTGGTACGAGATACACCAAGCTCGTTCTAGCCCATAGCTTAATGACTGCTCCAGCCTGTATGTGTTGGCGTGCCAGATCTTGACAGTTCCATCTTCGGACCCGGAGATGATGACTGGCAATTCGGGATGGTAACAGGCAAAAGAGACATTACTGGCGTGCCCTTCCAAAGTCGCGATTAGTGCCTTTGTCGTATAATCCCATATCTTCACTGTCTTATCGTCCGAAGTGGTGAGTAGGTATGGCTTGTCAGCCTGCGGGTAATAATCGACATGGTTTACGCCCTTGGTCTCGTGGGCCTCGAGGGTGAAGTTGGCGTGAGACGAGCCAAGGCTCCAGATCTTCACTGTGCGGTCTAAGCATGCGGATGCGAAGGTGTTGGTATCTTTCGGGTTGATGGAGAGACCCATCACGTAATGACTGTGGCCCTCAAATATCTGAACGCATTTCCAACCTCTCTCCCAGTCCCAGAGCTTAATCGTCATGTCATCGGAAGCGGTCAGGACGAACGGTTGGGTTGGGTGAACAGCAATCGATCGAATGTAGTCGGGATGAGCCTCGAAGGATGTGATCTTTTCAGAGGTATTGTAGTTGTAGACACGGAGCTGAAAGTCATCCGAACCGCAAACAATCCAATTCTTGCGGGCAATGAAACGACCGGCTCGCACGGGGACATCGGTGAGCTCGAAGGTCTTAACAATGGACTAATGAACGAAACTGTTAGTCGCGCTTGGTTGGATAGTAACATACGTCGAGGAAACATACCTGAGTCTCGTAAGACCAGATGTATACATGACCTGTAACTTAATTAGTATTCGAATTCCATTGTCCATCTGCCAGCCGAGCCTCCACATACCACTATATAACGTCGTTAGGATCTAGAGACAATTAGTATTGTATAATATGGCGACGAATGGCCTTTAGACTCACCCATGGCTCCGAGGGATGGAAATCAATACCCTTTACTCGCTCCGAGCGGGCAAAGAGTTGTCTCTATAAATCACGAGAGCCTGTCAGCGCCTGTACTACCCCCTTCGACTAGGACCCTCTCAACTCCAAAATATGGATTCCTGTCCTGCCTGCGTACCTTGATATCCAACCGCATGTTGTCGAGTAGGAGAAATTAGATCGAGTCGCCGCGTCGGGGAATAAGGCCTGTTGCGAAGAGGGGAGTAACCAGGCCACGAGCCGCTCAAAACAGCCCAGCCCGGGAGTGCAAAGAAGAGTCCGCAATTGCAGCTCGTTCGGCTGGTTCACTCAAAAGGGATGCCTAGGGGAATGGCGAGTCGCAATAAGTATAGCAATGACAACAACAGCGATGCTCAGGGACGATGTGTCCACAAGGAGAGAATCCCGCCTAGCGATGGGTGGCTCACCGCCTACTGTTTTGGACCCCCCACTATAACTACGGCAATGAAGATAAGATGGCTAAGATGGTGTGTAAAACAATTGGACAATTAGGAGTGACAATAACATCTAGTGTCGCTCGCAATCCACTTTTGTATGTTACTGATCTGCCAAGCCTCATAGGAGCCTATGCGCTGCATGTATGGAGGTCCATCGGTGACCGGCATTGCCCTAGGGACGAATTGACGAACACAACAAATTCTTTGGATCGTTGTAGTATTGGTCACAAGGCGTCCTTCCCCGATAACTCTCGTAGGCTAATAAATACAAATAGTTTGGTTTAGCGAGAAAAGGTGAAGAAAAAGAGAGACGAATTCTCCCGGTTTACAGGATCATAACCCTTTACTCCGAGGCAGGACGCTCGAAGTAGCTCCATTGGCCAGGGCCGGGTTTCTCTTCGAGTTCCTCCCACCTTTGAAAAAGCACCGATTAGCAATTGCTATGGAAATAGTAAATAAGGGGACTTATCAGTGGAATCGACTTACGCTCTCGTCTTGTACATCTGGTCGAGGAGCTTCAACTCGCCCTCGGCAACCTCAATAACCTCCTCAATGAGACCAGCTGCAATTTGGTTTTCAATTGAAGCAATCCTGGATTGACAATTAGCGATAGTCCCTTTCCATTAAATCTTGTTCCAACAACAGCGGTCCAAAGGAAAACATACTGGTCTGCGTCAAGAGCAGGTTCGTTCTCCCACTTCATGGTCTGCAAATAGAAGTCGGACTCGTGAAGTTCCGAAGTGGTCTCTTCAATCTCCTTGTTCCAACGTGCTTCCTGTTCTGGCGTACGGTGGGGGCCTTCGGTCGTTGCCTCGACTGGCTCACCGTTCCAGTCCTCCCCACGGGGGTTGTCACTCCCGTCCTCCTGCTGCTGAGCCGCGTACGAACCATCATTGAGACGGAGACTGGCAAATCGCTCGGGCTCAGCGCCCACGGTCTTCCTCACTCGCTCCAACCATTCGTCATATCCGACTGGCTTCGTCGACTCGACAATCTGCAACCGTTGGCGGGTCAAGGCCTCTGTGGACTGGCGGTAAACAGATGACTCGGGGAATACACTCAGTTTCGACAGAGCACTCCGGTAGAGATGGATCAAAGTCGGGCGAGGACTGGGGTGGGTGAGGAGACCAGTAATCCCGGTGGGAGCGAACGGCTCCAAATACCGGGGCTTGACGTTGGCGAGCAATCGAAGTGTCGCCCTCATTGTGAAGTCTGTATATTATATGATAAATATGATAATTAGAAGAACCGGCCCCAAAGCGTGGTCTGGTCAGTTCAAGTCGGATTGAACCTCGAATAAATTATTAGGACGGACTGATGTATCAGTAATGCGATTCCGCGCGCCGTGAGAGGGCGAGAGGGCAGATGCGGCTCCGCCCTCGGAACGCGGAAGAACAGAGTCTCCGTGCGCCGCCTCTGCTAGGGGAAGGGAGACATCGACAACGGCCTCTTCCCTTGTATCTTCAAGTTGCAGTTCATTTCGGTTCCAGCCAGTTCCTGGCGGTAGTGCAAGAAAGTATCAGGACTACTCTGGTTACTGGATTGTGCACATTCTCGTGCAGGGGTCCTGCTGTTCATCGGATTGACAGCAGTCGAGCCGCATTTCAAGACTGCCACATATGACACTGCGCCTTTGATTTCGTTCAACCTTCAGCATTTCACCTTTCGTTTAGACACCAGAATTCACATCTGTTCCGTTTTCTAGATCGATTGATCAGGGTCGTTGACCTTGAAACCGCACCCGACCCACAATGAGGCCGTCGACGCTCGTATACTCGCTTCTTTCGCTCGTCTCGATCCCTACATTAGCCGCTGCATCTGAAGATCAAGACCTTGTGAAGAGAGTTAGTTCAGATTCGAAGGATTCGAGCTCCCTGTCGACCACTTTCAATGGCGCTGAAGTCCCTCCGATGAGAGAGCTGTCGCCCGACAACTTCCAAGATTTGACCAAGGAGGGCTATTGGTTCATCAAACACTATTCGCCAGCATGTCCCCATTGCCGAAAGGTTGCCCCAGCTTGGCAGACACTCTATGAATTCTACTACGTGAGTCGAGGGATTTTCGAGGAGCCTTGGAAGGTTGGTTGTGTCTAATAAATTGCCAGACATCAGATCCGCTATCGTCGTCCTCGACTAAGAGCCCGGACACTCAATCGCTGAACTCCTTCCAAAAGTTTTACGATTTTCATTTCGCATCTATGAACTGTCTCGCCTACGCTGATCTATGCACCGAGTTGGAAATCGACTATTACCCCCGGTTTGTTCTGTATCACAACGGAAAGCTGGTGGAAAAATTTGAGGGCGAGAAGACCATGGACGGTATGGGCGCGTATATGGAAGAGAAGCTGGAATTGATCCGGCCAGGATCCCGGCCTCCAAAAGGCGTCAAGCTTCCCAAACCTGGTGCCAAGAATGTCGACACAAAGGCTGAGCCTGACGTTCCAGCGGCCAAAGACAAAAACCCAGAGGGTGGCATCAAGGCGGGCGAGAAGCATAATGAGCAGGTGATCCAAGGGGAGAAGAAGACCAAGAGCAAACCGAAACCGAAGTCAGCTCCGGCCAATCCGCAGGGCCTCTCTGTCCCGCTCACGGCTGAAAACTTCCAGAAACTGGTTACGACTACTCAGGATCCTTGGTTTATCAAGTTCTACGTCCCGTGGTGTGGCCACTGTCAAGCTCTTGCGCCTACTTGGGGCCAGATGGCCAGGGAAATGCAGCACGTCCTTAATGTTGGAGAAGTTAACTGCGACGCCGAGCCTCGACTTTGCAAAGATGCTCGGATCAATGCTTTCCCAACAATGTATTTCTTCCGTGGGGGTGAAAGGGTTGAGTACAGTGGCCTTCGTGGTCTGGGTGATCTGGTTACTTATGCCAAGAAAGCCGTTGATGTCGGATCTGGTGTCCAGGATGTTGACGCAGTCGCCTTCAAGGAGTTGGAGGAAAAGGAGGAAGTCCTCTTCCTGTATTTCTACGACCATGCTACAACGTCCGAAGACTTTGAAGCCTTGGACCGCCTGACACTTAGTCTGGTTGGCCATGCGCGGCTTGTCAAGACCAACAGTGCTGCTTTGGCAGAGAGATTCAAGATCTCGACTTGGCCTCGTCTCCTCGTCGTCCGTGATGGCCGGCCGAGCTATTACAATGCACTGGCTCCCAAAGATATGAGGGATTTCCGACAGCTTTTGAACTGGATGCGGACCGTGTGGCTTCCTATTGTCCCTGAATTGTCCGCATCCAACGCTCGTGAAATCATGACTGGCAAGTACGTGGTACTTGGTGTTTTGAGTCCGAGACGCTCGGATGACTTTATTCTGGCTAAGAGGGAGCTGAAAAATGCGGCCCTCGAATGGATGGATAAGCAGACCCAATTGTTCCAACTGGAGCGAAAGGAACTCCGGGATACGAAGCAGCTCCGTATCGAAGAGGCTGAAGACCGCGAGGATCAGCGTGCGTTGCGGGCCGCTAAGAACATGCGTATCACCATTCGTGAGGATGACAAGAAGCAAGTCGGATTCGCTTGGGTTGACGGTGACTTCTGGGAGCGTTGGTTGAGGACCACATATGGGATTGATGTAGGGAATGGTGAGCGTGTTATTATCAATGACGAGGATGTAAGTGTATTCTATTCACAACTATTCAGAGATTTGCAGAAGTGCTAACATTTACACCCTAGAACCGACGCTACTGGGACACCTCTTCTAGCGGTGCTTCGATCATGGCCTCTCGTACCTCAATTCTTGAAACCATCCCTCTTGTCATCGCCAACCCTTCGAAACTGACGCCCAAATCCACTGTGGGCACTTTGGAGGGCGCATTCTTCTCGACGCGATCCTTCATCTCGAATCATCCCATTATTTTTGTCATAATACTGATCATCTCAATAACTGCGGTTACCTTTGTAGCCCGAGGACGAGCCTCCAAGCGTGTCGCTCGGGGAGGCATCCTCGGTGCTGGCGGCAACAATGGAGCTGGATTCTTCCAGCTTGATGGAAAGGAGAGCTTCCTCAACGGAGGAACCACCGGAAAAGTCGATTAGTCTGTAAGACCAGGAGTTTTGTACAGCTTTATTTCTTTCTTCTCTCGGCTATTTTCGTATTGCCTCTTCTTGACTTCTCTTTGGGCTTTGTATTTGGCTTTTTTGTATGCTTAAGGGATAAGGGATTTCCTTTCTTCGTTATTTTGTCTTCCTTCCAACGGTATGGGAATGGAGTTGGGTTACCGCTGTGCCGTAGATGGGTTTAATTTCACTCAGACAAATGCTTTCTACTTCTGTCTTCTTCAATTCATCGTACTCCGTAGACCTCTTGAGATCGCAAATGCAGCACCTCTGATTTGACCGCCCGGCAGTAACACGTGACCATACCATGCCAACCGCTGATTGGCCGGCCGTCGGAGCCTCCCGGTTTTCGTTTCGCCGGCGGGCATTCGTCGCTCCTGGCTGCGTCCGGACCGTCTCTCACCTGTGCGTGCTTCGAGTTACCAGACAAAATGGTATGTGTTATGACTTTCTGGCTTTGGACTCTCTCGTGAGGGGTTGTCAGCGTTATAGGAAGAGCAAAGGGAGCCACTCTTGGGCCTTGGTGTCTGGATCGCGTCATGTTGTCTTGACCGGCAGGATGCCATATTATGTCTTGAGGACGCTAGATCAATCACGCCCTATCTTCGAATATGTCGCTAATTACTGCTTTTTCATGGGTTTACAGGTCTTCTTGCCTACTGCTCGCCGCGCTGCGGCCGTCTCTTCTCCTTTGAGCCCCAAGTGAGACAGCCCCGATTGGATTAGATCGATCAATGGTGGATGAGTATATGGCATGGCACCACTTTCGAATTGCGACGGATCAATTTCGGTCATCGCAAGCGGGTGGATGATTGGAATATTCAGAAACACCAAGGGCAATGGACAGATGGGACTAACAATACTTAATTCCACAGGTACTACATCCCCCGCAACGTCAACGGTCTTGACGCCAGCCACTTTATCAAATAGTGAGCCCTTCTCCCCCCCCTTCCGAGTTCAACAAATACTGTGTCTCTGGAGGCCTAGGACAGGAGGCTAAGACAGATATGAATGGCGCAGTGGTAGCATTGCCGGTACTTTCGGCGTGAGTGCTGGTATCTTTGCTCTCTTCTTCTTCGGTGAAGTGCCCCGTGTGCGTCGGGATATCCTTCAGAAATTTCCCTTCTTCGATCAGTACTATGACCGAAGACTCGCTCCGGAGGACAATGTGAGTGCCGCGGTTTCTATTTGCCTGGAACTTCGTATGGGGAGACTAACTGGTGATGCTACGAACAGCCCTTCTAATCTGTTTTATCGGGTTGTTGCTTCTCTGAGTATGCATGCGGTCATGTTTTCTCGACAGGTGGTCCGAAACGTGTGGTAGCTAGTGCTGTGCTACTGTGTAGAATAGCGATGGGTCTTGAGCATATAGACAACGGTTGCGGAATTGGTATTTATATTCCTACTTGATATATAAATATAATCAAAGTAGATTCAAGCTGCCGCTACACATCTCCCTCGATATCTTTGGGGTATCTTCCATTTCGACTGCTCTTGACTGCTGTACAGTTGGCTGATTTCTTTGCTGACTGGGTATAATAATAAGACTAAATGACAGGTATCGTGGTCTATCAGAACGCAGTCCCTTCCCTTCCATCCTACATTCTGCCTCTTATCATAAACCATTTCTAAACGCAGACGGCGGGCTCTTATTACTTTCAGTGTCATCCAGATTAGTATTTCCAAACAGTGTTTTCATATCACGTACACTCTCCCGAAAGCCATCCTGCGGGCCATTCATCCGTTCATCCGTCAACGCGCGCACCTCCCGGACGATCTCGGGGTACCCTTCGTCGTTAGGAAGCCACCAGTGATTAAGCTCGGGCATTTGCCAGAGCGCTGCCATTCCTGCTCGGAACCGTGGAGCAGTCACGTATCTATGTACTAGGTTCAGTATATGCAATCTTATTTTACGAGAGGATGTATCTTACCCGTTCTGTTCCATCTGGACGAATTTTCTCCTACACCACATGGTGCACTTTTCGTCCTTGGGAAAGAGGATGCTTGCGATACCGAGACAGTTTGAAAAAGCAAGAAAATATCCGTTTTCCTTCTCAGGCCAGCGTGTAATCGCCTCCACCAACCGACATTGTTCTAAAGCCAGATTCTTGAGTTCGGACATCGGGGGCTGCTGCAATGTCCGGAATGACTGATACAAATACATGGTTTTAGTAGAAAGGTAGTCGATCCAGGCAAAGTTGAGCCGCCATAATGGACCTTGATGCAGGCCCCCGGGGACATACGGATCGAAGGGATCGTTGTCGGTTAAGGGTTGTTGATTAGGATAGGTTTGGACGGCGTGTTCGGGATCGTCAACTGCGACCAGAACAGCCTTCATTTGCTCTAGAGTTTGACCCAGAGCGTTGTTCTGGGCGATGAACTCGTCGACGGATATCATTCCACTAGACAGTTTAGCGTATAATGACGCCATATCTAACCCGAAGCGGCGGTTGATCGACCCTGCTAGATTTATCTGTTTCTGCGTGTCGTGTGGATACAATGCAGCTTGTTGTGCATCGTGCTCTTCTTTGGCCATGTACCAGTCACGGCTGAGGATGGCCTCATTTCCGGCCAGAATTCCCGCCACCACGTCAAACCGTGCGTACCATTGAAAAATGTGAGAGTGTAAGTCATTGGTATTTATTGATTCGGGCGTTAATAGTTCGCGCGTCAAGGCGTGGGCAGCTTGGTGATGGTTAACGAGGCTCACCCAATCACCGGAAAATTCCTAGAATCTTGTAAGTAAATGAAGTAGCAGGAAAAAGAAGAACACTATTGGGCTCGTACTTCGAAAGTGGTCAAGACAAGGACCGTGACCAGGGTTGCCTCGGTATGCTTTTCCCCCGAGCTCAAGGACTCTCGTAACAATGTTATTGCTTTGTTGTAATATTTAAGAAAAGTATAGAGCTTCCCATTTCCGCTCTGGACGCAGTAATGGTACGCCGCAAAACCGACTACTGCGTAGAGGAGAGGCTCATACTGAAGGGCAAGCTCAGTAATGGTCTGGTGCACGAAGCGATCACACCAATCTCTCAGAAGGTAGTGACGAAACGTTAAAACCTCCTGGTGAAAGATGAGATAAAATCGTAAATCCTCCGTTAGATGGGAGGTCCCCTGTTCCTGAGGATAGAGACCAACACTCCCCGACCGCGTACTCATAGAGTCGAATCGTGATGACGCCTCTGTGGACGGAGAGCTACTCGACCACTCAGCCAGTTGTCTGGGCCCTTTTGATAGAGACTGTGTGCTGCTATGTCTCTCGGGCGGAGACGGCCTAGTCTTAGCTCTGGAACCAGACCAAACACTCTGCTCTTCATCCTCATCATCTGCTATGGTATCGAGGGCGCGGATATCGTCATTGTCTCCCTGGCCGGGTGAATCACTTTCCTGCACACGAGGACCAGGTCCTTTAGATTTGGACCGAGACCGAGCACCAGCTTTCGAGGCCGAAGCTGAAGTGTGGGGAGGGTAGACACAATCCCGGCTCCCTTTCCTGCATCTATCACAAACCGGACGTCCTTCGTCACACTTTATGCGTCTAGATCGACATGTGAAACACCCACTTCTGGTCCGTTTGTGTTTCTTCTGGTCCGTGGCCGGCTGTGAGGACCTCTGATGAGTCTGCGTCGACGGCAGACACGGAGTCACCGGCGTGGGCAAACCAGTTGCTGTCACGGTTGATTGTTGTTGTTGTTGTTGTTGTTGCTGCTGCTGCTGCTGTTGTTGAGCGGGAGATGGGTTATGCCAGAAGGCTACACTCTCGGGGTATTGGCTTGGACCGAGGATCGAGTATGCGGAGAATTGCGATTGATCTTGTGAATATCCTCCTCCCATCAGGGTGGCTTGAGACGGGGTATACGAATGTGCCATCGTCGAGGCCAGCCGAATTGCAGCCAAAGCGCAAGGCGGAATTGAATCCTAAGAGTCGGCATAAGCTGGAGAGGAGGGGAGTTTCTAGTCTAGCCGTTCACTCAGCTCCACGCTTGAGACAGAAAATGGGGAGAATCCAGACAAAGCATGATCTGTGAAAGCATAATAAAAGGGATGCTAGAGAAGTAGGCAAGACATGCCGAGGATGGGCGAGGAATGAGGGAAGAGGGAAGAGTGGAAGAACGGAGGATGGAATAATGTGTGGGGGAGAAAATGATGGAGAGATGGAGATGACACTAAGTAGTAATAATAATAGTAATAACAACAACTAGTTAGAAAGAAGGACACAAGTACTCTGTACATAATAGCAGTACCTTATTTTTTTGCTTTGAATAATAATAGTAATGGGAGTCTGTGACTATATTCCGTCGATTACTTGTGATATGCACACCTTCCGGGCAGGCACTACTCCGTAATTCTTTGCTTCTT
>PQMF01000163.1:0-55400 GCA_003004485.1 Aspergillaceae sp. MA 6039 | reverse complement strand
TTTTTTTTTTTTTTTTTTTCCCCCTTCATGTCTAATTACTTCCTTTAAATGCATACGAGCAAAGTATCATCAATTGGCGGCGTTTATATGCCTGATTGTTGTGTGGCAGTGGGCGGCGTGTTCTGTATTTTCTAATTGAAACAACTACACATGTACCTTTTGTCCCCTCGAGGGGGAGAAAGAATATTTAATCAAGAAGTAATTACGCCGTAGTCTCGTAAGTTGAATGCACATCACTGCTTAAAAATTCTCCTGCTTCACCCTCCCTCGATTCTTGAGGACATCGTACTCAATCCATCTTGCTGAGGATAAATGGCCGTCAGGAATTAACCTTCCAGGATTCATGACATGGCAGCCTTCATAAGTCATACAGAACGGCGCAGCTTCGGCATCTGCCAAAATGAATGCGGTTGGCAACGGGTACAATTGCAACGAAGATGCATAATCCCATAAGACAGGCCGCGAAACAAGCGGAAATGGCGACATCGTGCCTTGATCCAGTATTGTTTTGACCAGCTTCCGAGCCATCAGCACGGCAGGTGGCGGAGAGCCAGTTTTTGATCCGTCTTGTTCGGGCAAGGGTCCAGCCAGATCTTCTGAATGTACTGTATCCACTCCGGTTTGATCCTCCATCGGAATATCAGGCTCGTTAGTATCTGGCCTGGTATTCACTGCACCACGTCTCAATCTCCCTGAGATGTCGTCGCGGAATATAGCGATGTCATGCACAGGTCCAAACAAACTAAGACGGGAGGGATTAGATGTCCAAACAGCCTCTCCTGGTGGCTCGGACGCATGAGAGCGCTCGGCTTCAGAATTTGCCATAGCGAATGCGCGTTTCACTCTCGATGTGAACAATTCGGGAATTGCTTGCCGGGGAACTGTTGATGCAGCACCAGCTGAAAAGGCAGAGGACCACGGGTCATTATCGCCCGGGACGAATACAAACGTAGAGCGCTGCAACAATGATGGAAAGTCGGACAGGACCAGTGCAAGCGAGTCAAAATATTCTTTATATTCGATGCTGCCTGCCTGGCCTCCACCGTTTATCACAGTCTTTTGGACGAAGTTTCCAATAATAATAAAGACAACTGGGCGTTCGGCAAGAGGAATGTCATTATACAGGCTGAAAACCTTCCTCAGCGCATCTAATGCCCTCATATTGTCGAGATTCACCTCGCCGATTACCGCCATCTTGAGTCGACTTGGGGTTTCGACATCATCTTTTTGGCCATCCCGTATGCATTTAGCTTGAATATTTCGCATACGAGGACCTCGCGCACGCTCGCTCCCAACCCCTAAGAAATCAATCCACCCAAGCCCCCCACTGGAGCTTACCTCACCGCTGCCTTGTCGAGTACTCGTCCCTAATGATGTATCCCTTCGCTCACAGGGAGGACCACAGATGGAAACGCCAACAAATTTGCCTCCGATTGCGCCTCCAATTCCATTATTTCCACCAAGGGTGGAGCCCCTGACGTTCTCCTCCTCTTCATAGACGCCATCAACGAGTACAACCATATCTGGCGCAAACCAGGCACCATCTTCAGGGATCATTTGCGCATGACTCAAATCCAGCGCGACACTCCCTGAGAGATCGGTGAGAGAAAGGTCTCCAGCAGGTGAAACGGAAAGTAGCCCTAGAAGCAGATGTGAAGTACCGCTTCTCCCAAGCAAATTCGCAATCGGAGTCAACTTGTAGCATTGATTGGGAGCGAACGATGACGATGAACGCTGTAGCGAAGCGCCAGATGTTCCCAAGGAAGTTTGGAACGATTCGTTCCGAAGTAAGCGTTGATATATAATATTATACCGATCTCGGAAAAGCGCAGTTTTGTGAGAGGGCAATGGAAACAAGCTAGGTCTAGTCCCTATGGCCTCGAAATATTTCTTGTCGACGTTATAAGCCAGGCGCGGAAGATCAAATGCCTCGATGACTTTGAGCCAGCTTCTTGGATGCAGTGACAATTCAGCTCCATCGTTTTCCCCGTCCTCCAAGGCTCTGCTTGAAGCGAGAGCTGGCTGTAAACTGCCACGGCCTAATTCAGATCGTCCCAGGTCTCCATTAATGTTTGTAAGTGATATGGATCTCTCGTTGGCAGATTTCCCGGCAACGACCCTTCCACCGCTCATGCTACCTTCGAGTGCCTGCAATATAGCCTTCAACGAGGCACCCTTGCCCTCTTCGACAATGACCCCGCCGCCAGCCTTTTTCCAGCTTTTGGCTACCTCGTCCAAAACTCGTTCTGCAAGGCCCTCCTCGCGCCATCCCGAGCCGCAGTTCTTTCCCACGAAACTTGCAAGGATTCGAAGCGCTGTTGACGATATTGTCAAGTTGTGTTTCCGGGTAAATGTGCGAAAAGCTACCGGTCGAAGAGTGGAAGGAGGGAGCAAGATAGGCAGTACAGAAGCCTTTGTTGGAACAGTGTTCGGCTTCGTGATTCGAAAAGGATGTACCGGTGTTCCAAAACCGGGCGATGACGACAGCACTGGGTCCGAATCTGCCGTTATATGGGAGTCTGCAGGCGCTCTGTTTGGTCGTGGTGTCCCATCCATTTTGAGTCGCGGCGGATTTTACGATCAAGTAAGAATTGGGCTAGACGAGGACTCAGCTGGATGCCGCTTTGGGTCCAATTGAGGCTGTCTCGGGGCAAACGAATAATCTGAATAATTTGCGTCTTTGAGTTCAGGTCGAATCATTTGCAACTTCGTTCCCAGTTCCTTCCGAACGCGTGTAGTGTACAGAGTAGATAAGTGAGTGAAGGAAGACGCGTGACACCACGTGAGGACGCGAACCGCGACAGATCCCGCGGCCGGAAACTCCGCTAACCATATTACTCCATACAGCCTTCGCGACTTTCCCAGCGAAATTGCAGCTTCTTCTACATTCCTACTTGCGATACTGGTTACATTCTTGAGGCAAAGGATTCGGTGCTGCTTATTAGATTATCATCATGACTGACGCAGATCAGCCGGAGAAATCGCCCCCCGTGACGAACAACGACGACGAACGATTGGGAGAATTGGTCACTCGTGCGGCTGCTAAAGATGCGATCAAGGATTTCAATGCGGCTGCTGAGCTTTATTCTGAAGCCACAGAACTTCAGGTCAGCTTGAATGGGGAGATGTCGCTTGATAATGCCGACTTGCTGTTCGCCTACGGCAAGGCTCTATACAATGTTGCCGTCAGCAAAAGCGATGTTCTCGGGGCCAAGGTGACCGGGGAGTCTCAAGTACAGCAAAATGCTGCCACAGGAGGTTCCACCTCCGTTGGGTCAACGTCTGCTAGCGATAATCTTATACAGAGTGCTATGGCAGGTGGCATGGCTAAGAAAGAGGCCGGTGCGAATGATAAGGGCCAATTCGAGAAGAAAGAAAGCAAGCCTTTCTTTCAATTTACTGGCGATGAGAATTTCGACGAGTCGGATTCGGAAGTAGAAGATGAGGATGCAAAAGCCGGCGCCGACGACGAGGACGAAGATGACTTTGCCAACGCTTTCGAGGTGCTCGACTTGGCCCGTATACTTTATCAGAAAAAAACAGAAGCAGCGGAAGAACGTGATAATAAAGGAAAGGCGGCCGAAACGCCATCATATATTAAGCGCCTCAAAGAGCGCCTTGCGGATACATATGATCTACAGGCTGAGATCTCCCTTGAAGCCGAAAGGTTTCTGGACGCGTCACTGATCTCAGGACGGCTCTCGATTTGAGATTATCCTTATTCCCAACGGAAGATCCTTCCGTCGCCGAATGCCATTACAAGCTCTCACTTGCCCTGGAATTTGGCGCTGTCAGTAAAGCAGAAGAATCTCGTGAAGACGACAACCATGGCCATAACAAAGTGGATGAAGATATGAGAAAGGAGGCTGCGACCCAAATGGAGAAAGCTATTGAAAGCTGTCGAGCCCGGATGGCCCAAGAACAAAAAAGATTGGATGGCGGGGATACCGTGGATGAGGACAAAGCAGCTGCCATGAAGAGAAAGATAGCAAATGTGAAGGAGATCGTCGCAGATATGGAACAGAGGGTAAGTTCCACTCAATACCCGCCGGTTCATAGGTCCTCTATCTGATCGATTGCTTACGAGTGTCTTATTTGCAGCTTGTTGATCTCCGGCGCCCACCAGTATCAATCGAGGAGCAGGACCGGAGCAATGAAGCCGTGCTGAAAGGTATTCTCGGTCAGATTGTTGGTCAGTCGCCTTCCGAGCAAACAGCCCGACTGAACGCGGCGACGGAAGGCGCAACTGATTTATCTGCGTTTGTCAAACGAAAGCCTGCCGGAAGCCAGTCTTCTCGGCAGCCAGACTCTAATAAACGCCCCGCCGAACAGGCTACTGAAGACACTAATACAAAAAGGACACGAGTGAGTGATGATGAAAAATAGCCCAACTCATGACTTTCATAACTTCCATTCTTGTCCTGTCTGTCCATGGGTACTAAAGAGGAACTGATATGAGGATCTAAATCGTTTTGGAGGGAGTGATACCCATAGGGGAGGTTGGCAATGCCTTTTGTATTTGTACTTAGCTCCTTTTTTCCAATCGACATGTTTACATTATGCAAACTGGCCTAGTCATTCCTGTGCTAGGAAAGGTAACTTGCATTCCGTTATTACTATGTATTATTCCGAGCATGTGTACGCTGCATAAAATGCGTCATCAGGGTCAATCAATGGGTATATAATGGCTGTGATGCACAGTATCCTCGGCCAGACATTGGTACGAGCGAGGAGACAAGGACCCCGGGTTATATAATCAAGGGAAAGGCTGCGGGAGATATATATGCTTTCGTGTTTTTTTGCAGTCAACCGAGTCCGAACATCGTGGGACGTCGCTCCAGCTTGTGAGTCCTCCGGCGCCTGGCTAAGTCGGGGTTCCAGATCCCAACGAATAAGTCCTGGCACTCGTCTTCATCTTGACTGTCAAACTCTATGTCATCACCATGCGTCTTCATGTCCGTTCCCTTGGAAGTAGGTGTGCCAATCGGTGCCGCTGAATTGGCATTCGGAGGCGATTCCCAACAGGAGAGCTTGGTGACTTTTTTGGTTTCCAATATGAATTTGCCGACTTTATAACGCTGTGATTCCTCCTCGGCGGCGACATATTTCCAGCCCAGGACACTTCCACAGGACGCGCAGCTGATATCGCTGACGGTGTGGGCCCCTGTAACCAATTGCCGCGGCACAGGCTTCTGCATGATGGTATTCGGTAGCGAGGCGGTTGGTGATGACGAGGAGCTCACAGAAACTGCACTGGCGACAGGCTCTGCAGCTACCAGATAGGCACGGCCGTGCCGGCCAGTGAATCCCTTGCTAATTATCTGCGAAGCCAAACAAAGGTCGGTGGCGCAGCGGGAGCAGCCAATGTATGAAATGTGGCCATCCAAGTAATTCCCGTCTCTCGTAGAATCGAGACTGTCCGAGGCCCTTAGCGTTGGCTGGGAAGCCGGGGAATACTCCGCATTCTGCCTTGAACGTCTTGAACGGAATACGGTGGGTGGGAGTAGGAATTTCGGTAGGAGGGGGAGGTTGAAGTGATGGGCATTCGGCATAATTGTTAGTCAGTCCGTGGCCAAGTCGCCCACAATTCCTCGTATGGATGGTAGAGATTAAATAAAGAAGCAAAGTAGAGGGTAGTTTGTGAATGATGATTCAGGTACGGAGGCAGCCTAACTATCAACCAGTGGTGTTGATGTCATTATCCCATGCGGACGGAAAAGCGGCCGCAACCGCGCCCGGAGCTAGAGAGTACATGCACCGCCAGCTGGCTTGAGATTATCACAAGGTTGACATGTCATTGTTTATGCATACAGGGCTATTATGTTGTACTGGACAGAGACCAGTCAGACGAGTACACCCCGGCCATGAAAATGAATATTATTAAGTACAGCCAATTAAAATACACACCAATACTCCGTACAGAAATGAACATGATTAGACTTCAGCACACAAAAAAATCCATCTAGGACTGACCGTTGACTCGCAGCAACCGTCACAAACCCATGGCTTTAGTGTCGTTAGGCCGAACCCACACCATCCCAAGTTTCTCGCGACTTCAAGTTCGGCCGCATCCTGGGAACGACGGATGCAGGCGACGATCTGAGAACAGCCAAACGCAGACATGCCAGCAAGCTCAAATAGAGCAATTAATCTGCCGAGTCGCGAATTAGTAACCCTGTCGCCGTGATATAGGGGAGAGTATCACAGTAAGGTAAACAGCTGCGACAAACGCTTTGCCAAACATGAACTATAAGAAGAGAAAGGAAACTGAGTACATACCCATTTTTGAGGCCATGCCCCAACGCACTCTCTTCAAAGAACACGAATAATGTCCGTTCACCGCTTGCTTCTGTCATGAATCCGCGATAGATAGCATCACTTGTGTAATCCCACACTTCCACCCACTGCTGGATTTGCTTGTGTCCTTGCACAATATGGTCCTGCCGGGTAGCTTGACACGCATCCATTCCTCGCAACTCCTGTCGCACGAGTCTCCTCTCACCATGGAACATCGCAGACAGTGTGTCGCAGAAGAGCCTCTCACACTCTCCCGAAATGATGTGCGCTGCCTCCCCTTTATATTTTGGCACGTTATTTCCCGGCCAACTACTCTCCATACGCTCGGGGATGGAGGTATTAAAGGGAGGACTTGAATTATTCGGCTTCGACCCTGAAGGGACCTCAGGGATACCACTGTGATCCTGCAAGCAAGAAATATTTTAGTTTATAACTCGCATTTCATCAGCAGAAACAAGATGAAAGAAAGATGGGAGAGAAGAAAGCACATACCAGCCCCCGTCGTGGTGCAATAGTGGAAGCCTTTGATCGCTGAAGTCAACTGATTCACACTGTAGCAGCTTGCGAGAACAGTGGTCTTGTTGGGCTGCTGCATTTGATTGCGATTACTACTGTTATTATTCAGGTATTTCGCCATGATGGAATTCCGGTATTCGTTAGTTTCCGTTCAGAATGATAAATTAGTTCAGAAGGCAAATTGAAGAGATGTTTCCGTCGAGGCTGGCGGAGGTTGGGCTGAAAAGATGATAAAATTGTGTGCCGCGTCCCGAGATTTTAATCAGAGAAGATAGAAAATCTCAGATATATCTCAAATAGGTTGTGGCTACTGGGAATGGTGGGTTTATGCGTCTTGCGTCTTTTGTTGGGAGTGTCTGGTCGAAGCTTGGAAGTCTCGCTCCGTTTGATCAGCTGATCAATCAGCTGAACTGTGATATCGGCCTAAGGCACAAAATAGCCCAACGCGGCATCATAGCCCTACCTTTGCCACTTTCTTTTTTGTTCTTCGAGTATGTAGGGAAATATACAGGCAGATTTTCGTGGGCATGAAGCGATTAAATAATATCTCGCTGGTTGCAAAGTATTTATTACATTTATTGCTTAATTGCTTAAAAGGCCACCGCGGTATAATTCAGAAGTTCTAATTTTAAATTTGCCTACCTTGGCTAAAGAATGAAATATGCATTACAAATAGTGGCAATAAGTAAATACATGATACAGGGAAGAATAGTAAGTAGCATGAGAAAGGGTTAGGAAGAAAGAAGTAACCAGTTTTCCTATACATGTCACAACAGAAACAGTGTACCTATAGCGCGATTCTTGCAAAAGCGAACCGATAGCGCCGAATTCTATTGGACTCCCTTCAAAGCTCCCTATAATCACTTGGCCTGATTCTCCGATGCCTTGCCTGATGCCGTTGCGGATTCACCGGCTGACGGAAATATGGCGTGTCTTCTTCCCTGGCAAATGGCGTGCTGAAGCTAGTTCGTTGTTGATTCATGAAATTTCCTATTCCCGGTCCCTGTTGGAAACCTTGATTCTGTTGCGTAGAGCCCGCCATTTGATTGATGGGAAACATAGGCATTGGACCCCCGGTACCATTATACATATTCGGGGTCGCGAAGCCACCGTTGATATGATCGTTATACATGCCATTTTGGAGCGGATTAAAATTCATAGCATTCATAGGATTCCAGGCCATATCCATGTTATTAGGGAAGCTACCCCCCATAGGATTCATGAATCCCATGCCGTCATTAGTGAACCCAGAATCTGGAAATGGCATAGATGGCATGCCTGGACCTTGCATGAATTCAAAACCACTAAAGGGCATTTGTTGATTGAAAGGAGCCGCGGGAAATGTGGCTGGTTGGTCTTTACTCTGTGCGGGTTGTGACCCCACTGGAATTGCCTTCTCATCCGCCTTTTGCTTTTTTGTCGACGAAGCTGCATTCGAATCGCCGGGTTCTGCAGGACCAGCTTGGTCCTCTGCCGGCCTTTTCTTAGGTTGCCCAGTAATAGGTTCATTGGCGGGAGCCGGAGAGGATGATGCCGCTTCTGTAACAGAGTCCTTCACCTGGTCAATTTCCTTATCGACAGAGTGCTCCTCTTGTGACATCTGCTGCTTTTCCTTTTCTTTCCTAGAATCGGCTCTTTCCGCCTCGTATGCTTTTATCTTGGAGACTGCCTCCTCGTCCAAAGAGAGATTGTCGAGGAGGACGCCTCCAGTCGCACATCCAGGGCATACAAAATCACTTTCAATCAAGGCATTTGTGATACAATCATTGCAGTATGTTCTTTGGCAGCATGGCGTTTTGGTGGGCTCCAAAAACATCCGCTTATCAATTGGACACTCCAAGCCACGATTTTGCAGCTCTTTGCTATACTCTGCCGCGGCAGCTTCAGCAGCTGCAGCTGCAGACGCCTTGGCCTTCTCCTGGTACAGTTCCCAAGCTGCCTTGTCAGGTTTCGCAATAACAAAGTCACCATCGGCGTTGACCATAACGCCCGTGTTCCTCAGATCTTCATTTGATCCGTCTATTGTAAGCGACTCCGGCTTCTCAACTTTCGTCTGGAGAGAACGGGGTATGCCAGTTGACCTTTTCACCCTATACTTGCCGTCGAACTTCGGATCATTGTTTGTTGGGCACGCTTGGATCCAATGGCCTGAGAAGGTTAGTTCAGTATATCATCACAGTTGCGTCTGAATAGCTTCCACAAACCTTTTTCACGACAACGATAGCAAAGATACCCTGGAGGTGGAGGATGATCTGGGACATTCACGGGTTTTCCTCTTCCACGACCGAAAGGGACAGGCGTGGCACTATTATTAAGTTGACATTAGTACAAGAAGATATATACGACAGGAGGCATGCTCACTTGGCCATCTCCTGCTGCTGTTCCTTCCATTGATTGGCTTGTAGATTGAAGAGCGCATTGATCTTCTCTTCTTCCGTCTGGGCATTATTGAGTTCTAAGACGCTGCTGCTGACGGTATGGCTAGCGCCAGGGGTTGCACGATTTGGCACCAACTGTTCACTCCGTGGCGCACTGCGCGCATTAACCGGCATCTTTCCCGATACATAGCGAGCAGCTCCGCCCTTCCCTGGTCGCACTGCAGGGAGCCTTCGTGCTGTCACGGATGTTGAACGAGGTATAATTGTTGTATCATCGTCGTACTCTGAGAAATAAATAAATAATCAGCAAGGCCTTCGTAATTCCAGAAGTTTTGGAAGAGATGGCCGAGATTGTCAAACAAGTAGGCAAACGTTATCGACCAACTCTATAGAATAGAACTTACCTTCTCCAGTATCCTCATTATAAATTGATAATTCGAAGTCGGATCCATCACCCAGCCTACTCTGATTGATGATCTCTCGCTTCAGTTCGAAAACAGAAATACCAGTGCCATCAAATGTTACCCGAGAGGGCTCTTTTTGAGATTTGAACTTGAAGTGAACAGAGGATGACATTGTATTCAATTGCACGTTCAACGAAAGTGATTGTGAGTGTAATTAGATCAAGAAAATTAGGGATACCACTTTCAGAACAGAATACAAATGACAACAGAAAAGACAGATGACAAAAAAGCAGTGGGAAGGGATTGGCCAAACACCAAAGACAGACTATGACCAAGCTCACGCAGCTTTGCGCAGAAGTCCCCTTAGCAACCTGAAGAGATTGAAAGCTCGAAAGCTAAAATATTGTCACAATTTCTTTCTTCAACTTATGAATTCAGAAAACTCTTCTCGGAAGTCGTATGGTGAGTGTTCAAAACACTGCATACAAACAATATCAACTCTGTTGAATACAAACCCCCAATTGACTAGTTGTTTGCGGTGAAAGAAAGGCGACAAAGTGGGAAAAATTAAGAAAGGGGAAGAAGAGAGTGCCTCAACCTTCGAGTTTGTAACGAGAGCTGGTGAGCGAGTTTAGCGAAGTTTCCGCTGGAGATATATTTCGTACGACTTAGCAAAGACTATGAGCAGCTAGTCCTGAGATGTAGTATGAACGGAGGATGTAGTAGAGTAAGGGGAAGCAAAGCAATATGATGAGGCCGCTGTTGTCTTCAAAGGCTGGCGTGAGACTGGAAGGTGAAGAAGATAGTCAACTAGGATCCAACCTCGAGATAAAGGGAGAGAGCAATCGCAGAGAAATGAGGACGCAGTCTCCTCGCAACTTTGAGCCGTCAACGATGAGGTGAATGTACGGAGGTAGAAAGGGAACAGTCAAGGGTACGGCGTAAAAGAGGCTTAAAGCGTTTCGACCACGAGCGGTGGCAAGTCACATATAGTCACATGATCATATTCTAATTTGGTGTTCACCGCCTGCTGTATTTGGTATCTACATAGTACATATAATTCTTCCTAGGAACAACGAATACGTACGGAGTAGTACATTCCTGATTTCTATAAATTATATACTCAAATATTCACGCGTTTGGCGTATTTTACAAGGGGTTATGTTATAAACGGAAAGTATCAGAAATCAGCTTCGGAATCGCGGACGAGAAGCCCTTTGGTCTTGAGATGGTCCTTGACCTCGCTAACGGTATATTCACCACGGTGGAACTATTGTTTGTTAGTAGTGGACGAAAGGTAGGAGTTAGCAGCTTACCATGCCAGCGCCTAGAGCTGCATCAGTGCTTGTATGCTCAAAGACCTCTGCAAAGTGATCCGGGTTTCCAGCGCCGCTCGAGGCGATAACGGGAATTTTGATCGCAGCTTTTACATCATTAATCAATTCCAAGTCGAAGCCGCTGTTGCTTCCATCTTTATCAATGCAGTTGAGAAGGACCTCTCCTGCACCCATCGCCTCAACGGCTTTCACCAACTGCCAAACATCGAGATCACGGGTCTCTCTCCCACCCTTGATGGTACACTGGTACCAACAGAAGCTTTGCCCGGCAGCATTTGGGTACTTCGTTTGCATAGTGTGGTGATCTGTGTCCTCCGGTCTGTTCACATATACCCGCTTAGGATCAACACTCACGACTACAGCCTGGTTCCCATAGGCCTTTGAGATGGTCTCTATAGCCGTCTTACCAGACAACTGTTCTCCAGCCTGATAGAACTCCTCTGCAACGATGACAGCATCCGAGCCAACGCTGACTTTATCGGCCCCGGACTTGAAATACATGGTTGCCACATCAAGAGCTGAGACATGGGTACCATCTATATCGACAGTATCCCTAATACCCCCTCCTATCGTCAAAGGCACAAATACTGTCTCCGATGCCCTTCGTAGAATTTCCAGCATGGGGGTGTCTGCGAGGGGACAATTTCTGAAGGACGTGATATTCAAAAAAGTGACTTCATCGGCCCCTTGTTCATAATACTTTCTAGCCATATCGACAGGCTTTCCCAGGTTCCTTACCTGGCCCCCGGCGTCCACTCCGCTCTTTTCCCGCACGTCGTATTGGTCGCCCTTGGTGACCACGAGATCACCAGTATCATTGGTACGAACATCAAGGCATGCAATAATCCTGCGGGTCAGACCATCCTCTTTTCTTCCAATTGCTGGTGATTGTTTAGTCGACTGAAACTGGTCACCCTCCAAGAAAGCACGAATCGTACGTAGCCCAGCCTGTCCGCTCTTCTCTGGATGAAACTGGGTTGCGAAGATATGGCCTCGTGCTACTGCCCCAACGAACTCTTCGTCCTTATAAGTGGCTGTAGCAACTGACCACCCGTCATTCTCAAGAACACCGGGCTTGTAAGGCGCCGCGTAGGAATGGACGTAGTAATATTTGCTGCCCGGGTTCAATCCGAAAAACGACCGGTTGTCGGAATTGTTGCTTATCGTGTTGACGGCAGAATTCCATCCGATGTGAGGCACACTCTTCGTGCTAGCGTTAAACTTTTTCATTTGTATCGGGATCAAGCCCAGTCCGGGAACATTGGAGTCTTCTTCAGACCCTTCGAAGAGCGCCTGCAGTCCAACACAGATACCCATGAACGGTTTCCCCGAATCTATATGTTCCTTGATGTGTTCCAAATAACCTCCTTCTGAAAGCTGAGAGAGGCAGTGGCCGAAGTGACCAACCCCAGGCAATATGAGTTTCTATAACACTAAAGTCAGCACTGCACGCGCATCACCAGTGCAGACCATGAGCTCACCTCCGCATTTTTCAGGTCACTTGGTGACCTAACCCATTCAACTTCATAGCCAACCTTGTTAATTGCGTTGACTAAGGAACGGACATTCCCAGCAACGTAGTCTAGGAGGTGAACAGTCGGCATGACTGTAGGAACACACGATCGGTCCTATGGATGGTGAGATGAGCAATTCTGATATGATAATTCTTGAATGGGATTGAGGAACATTGAAAGGTAGAATTGAGCGGAAAGTTGCAATTTTCTTGTGCTATAAGTGAGTCCAAATATGACTCTTAGCACAGTGAATGAGGGGCTCTAGAAAAGAATAGTCCTGCACCCCACCACGGCAAGGTCTGCTGAGTCATTTCACGTTCTCAGGGCAAAAAATAAAGTATAGATGAGCATTACTCACTCATTTTTAATCGTCTCGCTTTGCTTTATGACAGAAATGTACACTGTAAAGTACATGGCATGCGATGGCCTCATTAGTAAACATCAGGAATATCTTAAGAATGATTACGATTCTTACTATTATAACAAATTGATAGATAAATATATGCATTTTCCTATGGCTATATCGATGGCGGTAACAATTATTTCTTTCCTCTTTTTAAAGTAAAAAGCGCAAGCCATAGAAAGGTTACTATATGTAGTCTACACTCCTATACAGCTTTGGGGGTTGATTGGAGGTAAATCAGACCGTTCCGAGGCTGCCATGCGGATTAGTTTGACACCATATCAAGAAGTTCGACACACAACTTACCGGTGAAAATTGCCTTAGGCGAACGCCAGCAGCTTCAAGGATTGCAGCGCTCTGCGCAATATATTAGCCTAGATCAACGTGCAATGCAACCGATCCTCACATCTTGATCCATATTGTAGCCTTGCGAATATATAACTTCTGATATTCCAACTTGAGCAATTTTGACCGTGCATGTCAGACAGGGACAACTTTATTCGACCTCAAAGAATTAGCATCTGGCGAGTAACTAAATGAGCATGTGAGGCTCACGTATCACAGTAAAGGAGTGCCCCTTCTCGTATGCGCTCTTTTCCAGCCTCCAGCAAGGCATTTTCTTCAGCATGGATACAAAGGCAGGTGGAAAGGCCAACGCCTCCCCCGGCACCACAGTTGCATCTCGGGCCTACCATAATGTTATTGCTTTGAATGTCTTGGAAGCGAGGTGGCGTGAATACATACATCCACCTTCATTGCAGTTTTTGAGGTGCCTTGGGGTTCCATTGTACCCTGTGCTAATTACACGATGTTCCCGAACAAGGACACAGCCTACTCTTCTCTTCATGCAATTGCTCCTCTGTGCAGCAAGAGACGCAAGCTGCATGAAATACTGATCCCAGTTTGGCCGTAGGCGTTGCTCATCAGCTAGGTCGAGTGCTTCCAAGGAAACATGTAACTCTTCAACGGAGGACGACGAATTGAACAATCTGACTTGAGCTCGATCAGTTAAATAGGCACGTCCGATATCTCTGTCATACAAATGCTGGTCATTCCAAAAAACAAAGTCTTCAAGACTTGGAGGATCATGCTGTCTTCTACGGCATCTATGATGTATCAATAAACAATCAATCACTACACAAAAGACGGATCTTATTGAGAGCGAACCTTTCCGTAAATCGCCTCCACCGAAGACTGACCGGCGCCTCAACGCTCACAAGAAGGAAAAAGGGTCGTTGGATAAGATGGTCCAATATTGCACCATCCCAAATGTCAGTGGTGACCCAGTGTTCTCGCCATCTTTGAGTTACAAACTCTAGGAGTAGTTCAACACTCTCAAATAATAAGTCATCTTGTTTGATTTCAGGAGTTTGTAGCCGAAAATCATTGTTTGGTTCATGATTTTTTTTATTGCCCAGTCCAAGCACCTTAAAGCCTTGGTGCTGGGTCAAATAATCTGCAATAGCATGTTTGCCAGAGCATATGCCTTTTCATATATAATTAGTCCATGTTCTTTCTTTTTCTGCTGAAATGGTCCTGTTGTGAAAACTGTGCTGACCTCCACACAAACCAATAAGCATTTCGGCAACGAAAGGACAATTGGGAATATATCCACGATCAGAGACAATAAGTTTGAGTGTAAGAGTAGTGTGAGGTTAGAGACTTGAGAACAAGGCTAATGACAATCAAAGCAGTTGACCACGGTCATGTCCCTAAGGCCAAAATAATAACGAATTATGACTGATATTATGCACAGTAATAATATGATCTGACGGTAATTACACTTCTGTACTACTCTGTAATATTATTGCATCACCCGACAATGGCATGTGATGCGTGAGATCTTCTTATCAGCCAGCCCCACCAAATAATCACAAGGGATCCTGGGTACATATGAACAAATTTGCTTTTCTACTTGACGCAGGCAAGGTTCGATCAATATCCGCTTCTTCGATTCTTTACTTATACCGCTTTCACGTTCTGGAAGGATCAATCTATAAACCAGAGCTGGCGGCTAGTCACATTCTCATCATCGAATCCTTCCGTCGCAATACGCAGGGAACCGAGAGCATCAAATAGAAGGACAGGGCAGAATGCAGTATACACCATTCGCTTCAGATATAGAATTACCTTTCTATACTGCTTTGGCATCGCTTAAGGTCAACCATGCCCGGCTTGACGATTCGCCTAGGAAAGTCCTAGGTTTCTATGAAATCCGTCCTTCGGACCCCCCGAATGTGTCTTCTCGAATGCAAATCCACGGGAATGCGCTGACGAGCGATTCGTGAGTTCGCCTCTGCCCATATGTTATGCTACATCCAGAACTGGGCCAGGCTCATCGAGGCGTGAAAACAGGACACCCGCGGGCTACTACAGAGCCGAAGGGCTAATCAAGAACGTCAACACAATCGAGGAATATCGCAACGTTGATAAGACACAAACTCTTCAGGATGTTGGGAAGAAAGTAAGCTTAGCTAGACCGGGTGTTGTTGTTGACAGGAAAAGGCTAATTATAAATCACTTGTACATCGTAGATATGGGATGCCATCCATGAGGGCTCTATCTACTCTTGTCCATCACTCCTGTCTTCGTTTACCATCCTCTCATTTGCAGACCTCAAGAAATATAAATTCCACTACTGGTTTGCATTTCCGGCACTTCACTCAGACCCCCCTTGGGTGCCAATAGACAAGGTCAACGAGCCCACTGATCCGAACCAGGACGCCAATAACAACACGAGTTCGGGTTCCAGGAATATATCTCCCATTGAGAGTTCAAAGCTTGTGGAGACAGTCCAAACTTGGAGCCATGGCGTAGATGTTCGCCAAAGAGGGTTTTTCTTGGCAAAGAAATGCTGGAATGCCCCGAACGAGGCAACATCAAATCTCGAACCATCTGACGCTTCCTGGTTTTCTTGGAGTATATCATCGCTCTCGTGTTACGAGGACGGATTCTTCACCGACTCAAGACCCGAAGACTGCTATGTATGCTTTGCAGACCCCTCAAATTATGACAGCGCTCCAGGGTGGATGTTGAGGAACCTCCTAGTGCTTGTTAAACAGCGCTGGGGTCTTCATAAAGTCCAGATCCTTAGATACCGCGATACAAATTCTAAGCCTGATCAAGGTCGCAGCACTGTGATGGTTTTGGAATTGAATCACTCAGAAACAGGCAGGACTAATGAGTCACGGAGCTCGCATTCGTCTATGCCAAAAGTCACCGGCTGGGAGCGTAACCCTGTTGGCAAGCTGTCAGGGAAAGTAGTTGACCTCACTGAATATATGGACCCAAAAAGGTAAAAAGTTGCATGATGATTGTAAAATTTTATTTTACTCACTTTATGGCTAGACTGGCGGACCAATCTGTTGACCTCAATTTGAAACTCATGAAATGGCGAATTAGCCCTAATTTGGACCTTGAAAAGGTCAAAAACACCAAATGTCTTCTACTGGGCGCGGGTACGCTTGGAAGTTATGTCGCCCGAAACTTAATGGTATGGCCTCACCGGGGAGATGAATGCTGATATACGAGTGAAATGTGTCGGCTAAACATGAGTATAGGGTTGGGGAGTTGTTAAGATTACTTTTGTGGATAACGGAACTGTATCCTTTTCGAATCCTGTCAGGCAGCCACTGTTCAATTTTAACGACTGTCTGGGAGGTGGGACGAAAAAGGCACACCGTGCCTCCCAAGCCCTGTCAGAGATCTACCCTGGAGTCGAATCCACAGGACATGCTCTAGCTGTTCCGATGGTAGGGCATCCAATAATAGATGCCAAAAAGACCCAAGCAGAATACGACACTTTGAGGAGACTGATAGACGAGCATGATGTTATATTTCTTCTCATGGATACGCGAGAATCACGCTGGCTACCAACCGTAATGGCGAAGGCTGCTGGCAAGATCGTCATGAATGCAGCACTTGGTTTTGATTCATTCGTGGTCATGCGCCATGGCGTCCCCAATGATGCTGACCCGGCGTCGGAGCTTGGTTGTTACTTCTGCAACGATGTCGTTGCACCAATGAACGTAAGTAACAGAGCCCTGGGCACATGGTGTTTGAATGGGAGCTTATTCTTTTCACAGTCCATCAAAGACCAGACGCTTGATCAGCAATGCACAGTTACTCGTCCCGGTGTGGCCGCAATAGCATCAGCTCTGCTGGTGGAACTACTTGTGTCACTTCTCCAACACCCGCAGGGTTCCGCAGCGCCAGCTTCATCCTCTACTAGTGACGACCGAGGGGACCATCCCCTTGGACTTGTGCCACATCAAATTAGGGGGTTTCTCTCAACCTTCGAAAACATATCTATTACGGGCAAAAGCTACAAATGCTGCAGCGCCTGCTCTGGCAATATTGTCAATGCCTATCAAACGGAGGGTTGGGGTTTTGTACAGAGAGCCCTTAATGAAGATGGGTATGTGGAGGAAATAAGCGGCCTGAAGGAGGTGAGATCTTGACTCTCCTAGTACTACTGTCACATACACTGACTCTTTACAAACAGGTTCAGTTAACAGCAGAAGCAGCAATCGACGACATCGAATGGGACGAGCCCTCTGACAATGACGAGGCAGAGGTTATATAAGATGGGTACGGTTATGTGTTTCCGACACAGCTAATCATCGGGATTACCTATGAGTAAGAGCTTCTTGTCCTCTTATCTTGGTCCCAGTGTCCACCCTTTTTACTTTGATGGTCTTTTTGACTTAATTTTCTTTCTTTTCTCTCCCACTCTCTCTTTTCATTTTTTGAATGCGGAAGCCAATTCTCATTTCATTGGTTCTTTTTTCCAAGACCGATGAAATAGGCTTCCTTTGATTCCTGTACATCCAATTAGTGGATATTGTTTGTATGGTTTCATATAATATCATGCGTACATTACGCGACGACTCTGGCTTTAGCCTATGGACATCGTGGAACAGCTCACTGAGTTGCTTTTCAAGATCCTTATCCTCTGCTCCCTGGTAGAATTTACAGACAAAATGCCCGCCAATTTTGAGGGCTTCGACACTGAACTGTAAAGCAGCACGGCAAAGATCCTAGTCATGATGGAAATGGTCAGTCGGTGATGGAAATCCAAAGCTCCCCATGATCGATACATACCATGCTTCCAGCATGATCTCTGAAGCTCATACCACTAGTGTTCATCATCCTGTTATAAGGTTCACTTAGACTTCTCTTCCAAAACCCACTCGTTTGGTACCAGGGTGCAGACATATCGCTTAGAACCACATCTACTGTCCTGAGCTCCGATTTGCTCCGGTGAACGCCATTCCGAAGGCTTTCTGTCTGGACATTTGGGGCGAGGCCTACTGGCTGCTGTGGCGGACCATCTATGCTGAGACCAGTTGCTCCGTCCCCGCTTGGGACATCAGAATATTCGTCCTGACGGGATCTGCCTCTCCTTGGGTCTTGCAGAAAATCTAAGATGTATTCCTGTACGTCTGGTGCCAGAAAGTTGCCTTGTATCGTCGATACACCTTTCGGAGGTTGTGCTGGTATGATGTCGACTCCAAGAACTCGGCCATTCGGCTTCGTGCGATCCGCTGCTACCTTGAAGTAGAAGTACTGTCAGACAACCGCAATAAAAAGTATACAAGGGACCACTTCACGTACTTGAGACCAAGAGCCAGGGGCGTAGCCCTAACATCCGAGAATTGACATAAGCAGTAATTAAATTATAGGTTTCCCAGGATAAACTGCCCTACCAAATCAACCACAGACTGGCCACTCTTGAAAATCTTATATTTCTCGTCAATCTTGCAAAAAAAGGAGGGGTCAACTGTCAGCGCTGGGCCAGACGTCAAGGGAAAGGATAGGAATACCTGCAGCAGTTTAAAAGCTGCCCGGCTTTTCAATCCCTGCACTGCGGCCTCACGGGTGAAACGGTCCTTAAGTTGACGGTTCTGCCATCGCTTTGACGACGACCGTTTTTTCGGTATAAATGTATGTAACTTAGGAATGATACAGAGAGCTCGTGGATTTGGCAGCAATGTTGGCATCAGCGACGCCATGTTACCAATAACATCTGCCTTGTAAAGAATCATTATATATATAAAACAGTAGATATAATGATATTCCGTGCTTTAAAACAATCAAGAAAGGATTGGGAAATGTTACAATATACCTGTTGTATCTGACCTATTCACTTCAATTGCCTCTTGTTGAGGTTTGTAGCTCCCGGTTTTGTCAGCACAGTAACCGGGAAGCTTTCCGAAGTACCACGTAAGGAGTGCTACACTACGAGTAGTAATAATGTATTACCATTCGATTATTATCTATTGGAGTGCAGTGCGTACATGGCGCGAAGTACTGAAAAATGGGTTATCCATTTTAGTCAGGATACTATATTTATTTCCGTAGAACAGCAGAGTAAGATAGAATGGATATCTGGAAAACAGCTGCTGCATAGTCCTATGCCTCCGAGGACGAGAGCCCCGCCGTACTAGAGTCTTCTCTTATCGCGCTTCAATGGTGAAAATGCTTGAGAGACACCAAACCCTTGATTACCTGGAAGATGACTTTTTGCAGAAGCAGCAGGTTGCTGAAAGCCACTCAAGGCCTGTTTCCGACCCATACCTAAGGCAAATTTGCGCGCTGGTTTTTTTTGTTCGTGAAGTTCATCTTCTTCCTCATCAAATATGCTTCTTTCACGCTGAGTTCCAAGCTTACGCTTCTTCGATTTAGCCAGCCCCTTACCCTTGGCATGGACATGCAGGCCACTTGAGTCTTCAAGCTGATCGTCACTGTCAATATTATCCGGCGGCCTGACCAGACTCTCTTTCGTTTGTGGTTTCGTAGACGTAGTCCAATGCGCTGGCTTTTGTTTTGCCGGTTTACGGGACAGCTTCCCACGCGTTGCCTGATCTCCGGGTTTAGAGCCAATGGCCTGTTCTTCGCCTGAGCTACCACCTTTGGATGGCGACATGGTTCCTCCCTTCACGCTGACAGCACCAAGATCGCCCAGATCATCATCTGAGATCATTCCCAGGTCTTGTTGGCCGTTTGAGCGATTCAAGTAGGGGGTGATCGAAAAAGCTGATTTATCACCAGGCAACGCTGATGGCCGTTTAGGCCCCTCATGAGTCTGAATGGCTCCAGGAGTTGCGATAGTGATATCTGGGTTGAATTGGGCCGTGGCTCGTTGAACAGGGTTGACACGATTCTGTGGGGTAGCTTCACCCGCATCACCGGTTGCGATATTGCCTGGTCGATATCGCTGGCTCTTTTGGGCTTCCTGTAGCTGGTCCTTCATCGACCTCAATTTCCTATCCAAAGTCTCAATCTTGTTCTCGAAAGAACTTCGTTGCGTAGCCCATTCATGCTCCCGTTGCCGTGCGGTGCGCTCCTGATCCTTTGCGTTGGCACCCTCGGTTTCTTTGTGGGCTTTCTCAAGCTGCAAAGACAGGCTTTCGATTTCCTGGCCCTGTTGTATATTTCGAGACTGTACACGCTCACGTGCACGCTTTTCGTCCTCTAATTGTACTTCCAGCGTGGTCAATTGTCGTTCCAGGCCCTGTTTCACCACAAGAATATCTTGAGAAGATGCATGATGCGTGCTCAGTCCTCCAAACTGCGACTGAAGTTCCGTCAATTCTTTCGAGAGACGAATCTTCTCTGCAAACAGCCTCTGAGACTCAGAAGTGGTTCCGTCTAGAGACGCGAGTTTGCCCTGTCTAAGATTAGCAGGCCTGACATTAAGAGACGTGACGGCGCAATGCATCACTTACGCGGAGACTTTCTGCCTCGTGAGATGAGGCTTTTACGATGCCATGCAACCGATCCATTTCCCTGCGAGCCTCATAAAGTTGAAAGTGAGTGTCAACCTCGGTTTGGATCACCTCGTTCATCTGCTCGTTGACTTTCTCCAAGTCTGATCGTAGAGTATCATTTTCAAATTGAAGTAATAGTTGTTCCATAAGCTTGACCCTGCTTTTTTCTGCATCCAACATCTGTATTGTACGTCCACTGATTTTGGTGTATTCGCTTTCAAGATGCGCCGTTCTCAGGGCCATCTGGCACTGGTATCGTGGAAGGTCAGCTCATCATAAAAATATCAATACAGGCCTGGGAACACACATCTTCTATTGTTTCCACCATAGCAGGCAGAATAGCTTTTCAGCGAAGATGACAAGGAGGCGGTAAGTTTAGGTCAAATGAATATGGAAAACAAACTGGCTCGAGCATACCAGGTCGCGTATTATGTATCATTTGTTTTGGGTCGGCAGAACCCCGATGCGCTCCAGTAATATATTGTTCACGAAGCACTACCGCCTGTCATCCGTGTAATAATACATGGGTGCATGATACAGTAATTATTCTCCGCCTACCTTTAGTAGGTATGTATCCTCGAATGGACACATGGAGCATTACATGGCTTTTTAGGTCTTGTAGTCTGTCCATTTCTCGTGGATAGCAATTCAACAAAGTGCAGTCAGGGCCAGAAGTGCTATTGCCATGCCAAGATGAAGCTTCTCTTATTTCTTTTATTTTCTATTCTCTCTGTAGTGCCTAGTGCGCTCACGAGCCCAGCGACAGATAAATTCCAACGATATCAATCCATTTCCCGCTCCTCGCCCATTGATTTAGACGATTCATTATATGATGACTTGACTTCGAAGCCGCGTGATTACCATGTTGCTATTGTTCTGACTGCAACAGAAGCCCGCTTTGGATGCCTTCTCTGCCGTGAAGTCCAGCCAGAATGGGATCTCATTGCACAAAGTTGGAACAAAGGCTCCAAACCCGACGAGATGAAGTTGCTCTTTGGTACCCTTGATTTTTCCAATGGCAAAGGCACCTTTCAAAAGGTATGCTTGGGCCCGAGTTTGGTGGTTTGATATTTGTGTGGCTAACTTTCGGTGAAAGCTGATGCTCCAAACTGCGCCTGTTTTGCTTGTGTTTCCCCCAACTGTCGGTCCCTTTGCCAAATTTGATGACACACCTTACAGATTTGACTTTAGCGGGTGAGATTTCCATATCCCTACTTTTGTGAAATGACTGCTAATGTGTCTGTTTTTGTAGTCCCGTTTCCGCCGACCAACTCTACACATGGATCAGCCGACATTTGCCAGAGGGAACTAAGCCCCCTCTTGTACGCCCCGTCAATTATACACGGCTTGTCTCTGCGATCACACTTTCAATGGGTGCAGTAACTCTTTTTACTGTCTTGTCGCCATACGTTCTGCCAATTGTCCGTAATCGAAATATCTGGGCCGCGATTAGCCTGATCGCCATTCTCCTCTTTACGAGTGGTCACATGTTTAATCAAATCCGAAGGGTACCTTATGTCACCGGCGATGGCAAGGGAGGTATCAGTTACTTTGCCGGGAGTTTTGCAACTCAATTTGGGATGGAGACACAGATTGTTGCGGCTATATGTGAGTCCATTGAATTATACCCTCTGGTTTTCTTTCATCATTGCCATTATAGTTTAACGTGTACTAACGCGATAAAGATGCCGTTCTTTCATTCGCGACAATTGCACTTGCAATGAAGGTGCCTCGTATGGCCGACGCAAAAGCCCAGCAAGTGGCTGTGATAATATGGGGAGTTGTCTTGCTTGGAGCATACAGTTTTCTCCTCAGCGTTTTCAAGGCAAAGAATACCGGCTATCCATTCTTTCTGCCTCCATTCTAATTGGACTCGGCTTGGCAGTTTAACATTGCATTTGTTGTCTCGTTTTAATATTATATGGACATCTGCCGAAGCCACCTGACTACGAATAACTTATACTGTGTTATGTACCTCTTGTCAAAGAGATACTTACGGGAGTCTATGTGTTCAAAATATTGAGATGCTGGTGGTCTCACTCATGGGATGATCAATTATTAAAATCAACAGGGTAAATCAATGAATATATGTGGCTTGAGGTGCTGCATGCACATTTCCTGGTGGACCATTGCATATCACAGAATGTCTCGACAAGCAATGTAACTCGATACTACTGTCATCACCAGATAATAATATGATCATGTACGATGTAGTTATTGACCACTCATGGATTTATATCTCAATGCATGTGATAATTGATTAACATGACACGTGACTCATCTAACATACAGAGTAAATCCAACATGTCAATCAGTACAAACATTCCGCAGCAACCTTAGCCTGCCTTCTTTTCCCCATTCATTTTTTTTTTAATTTTTTTCAATCCCCCATTTCACTATTTTTTTCTTGCTACGCCTGTCTGCTTTTGCTTTCTATGATTACATATAGCCCATAACAGAGGATCATGTCCCAGCAAGGAAAAAATGGAGCTGGAAGGGTACGGAGACCATCAGCCTTCGCTATAGCGTTCTTAATCATGATACAATTGACCTCGAGACTCTTTACTTTCGCCTCCAATCAACTCATTCTGCGCAAACTTTCGCCGACTATTTTGGGGATCGCAACGCAACTAGAACTTTACTTGACCACGACATTATATTTCTCTAGGGAAAGCGTTCGAATCGCAATTCAAAGATGGCCTCTGAGAGTTGTTGCCGGCCAAGAAAATGCTGGTGCAGCTTCCCACGGAGAAATATGGGATGAGAATCTGATAGCATCCCAGTCAGTGGTGAACATCTCTTACCTGAGCCTTGGCATGGGATTTCCTTTGGCGATTATACTCACTCTATCTTACATGCGCTTCGCTCCCCAGGAGGCCATTGGGACACCATACTATAACACTAGCGTGATGATAACCGGGGTTGCATCCCTTCTCGAACTTGGATCAGAGCCCTTCTTTACGGTAGTGCAACAACACATGCTATACAAGAAGCGAGCCGTAGTGGAGATGTCTGCAGCGTTCGTGAGGAGCTTGACTGTCTGCAGCACATTCGTATGGGCGTCTAGAAATAGCCGTGATGTCGGTGTTTTCCCCTTTGCTTTGGGTCACCTAGGCTATTCTCTCGTTCTGATTTGGGGTTATGCAATGACCATGCCCAGTATCGCAAGGCAAGGAAATTTTTCATTGCTACCCGCCCGTATAAAAACAAGGTATGCAAAAGCAAGTATCAGAGCAAAAGTAGATTTTTAACAATTTCCAGTAAGCGGTCCAATTACTTTGCTGGCAGGTTCTCCTACCGGTTACTTTCGTTGTCTGCGAACGCCTTCCTGCAATCGGCAGTGAAACACCTGCTCACCCAAGGTGATTCGATGATACTTGCAACGATGTCGAGCTTAGAGGATCAAGGCATATACGCTTTGGCTTCCAACTACGGTGGTCTTGTTGCTCGCATTATCTTTCAACCAATCGAAGAGAGTAGTCGAACTCTGTTTTCTTCGCTTCTCAGCCCCAGGGGAAGTACTGCGCCGGATCCCACCAGCGTTAAAACAGCGAAGGCTCATTTGACAGGCATGCTACGGGCGTATGGACTTCTTTTGATTGCCATATTTCCCCTGGCCCCATCTTTGGTGCCTCCAATACTCCGTCTATTGGGGGGACGTCAATGGAAATCTGCACAGGTTGATAACTTGCTCCTGACGTACTGCTACTATATACCATTCCTAGCATTCAATGGCATTACCGAAGCATTCGTGTCATCCGCAGCCAGTCCAGTAGAGTTGCGAAGGCAAACAGTTTGGATGGGAGCATTTTCAGCATCGTTTATCTTCGCAGCTTACATTTTTTTGAAAGTTGGCGATACGGGGGCCCAAGGACTGGTTTGGGCTAACATCGTGAACATGACAGTTCGCACAGTTTGGAGCTACTTTTTCATTAATTCCTACTTACGCCGATATCAAGATGCTCTAGTATTGGCCGAATTTAGCCCACGGATCCCGACCCAAATCGCTGGGGTTATAGCGACCTCTATTATGATTGCCAGATCACAGAACACTAGCGACAACTTGCACGAGTTTTTCAGAGTAGTGGTCTTTAATGGTGCATATGTCCTCATTTTGTAAGTTGGATGTAGCAGCAGTAATGTTTTTGAATTGAATGCACACTAACACCTTGAGTAGACTCTATTTGGAAAGGACATACATCTTGCAACTATACACAGAAGTTTGCCAGATAATAAGAAGAAAAGTTAAAGCAAAGGAGTCCTAACAACTCAGGAAATCAATCATCAAATACAATTTTTGTGGCCGGCTTATCGCTGGTGTCAACGTCTTTGAAAAAGGCGCCATATGCACCATGCTGCTTCTTTTTCACAGTTGTTCCGAATCTAAGAAGAGCTTCTGGTACTTCTTGTTTCGCAGCTCGTAGCACATTAATTAATCTGCATTCATCAGTACAACAACTTTGCATTTGGAAAGTGCCATCTTTTATAAAATAAAATAAAATTTGGGGAGTGAGATGAGAAGGTCTTCACTTACCCGCCAGATTGAGCCTTGTCTGTTTCAGTAAACAATGTTATCGAATGACCTTCAGCTCCAGCTCGTCCAGTCCTTTGAGATTTGAAAATTTGTCAGCAAATTGACTTTCAATGTTTGAGAAGCACAAGAGAAGGTTGTGGAACAATGTATTATAAAGGGAAGCGCAAAGAGAATAGGAGGGTGGAGAAAGAGAAGAACATTAATGCTCACCGTCCAATTCGATGTACATAATCTTCGACTGTCAGCGGAAATGTAACGTTGAGAACCAATTTGACAAATGGGATATCAAGGCCTCGAGCTGCAACATCAGTAGCAACAAGGACTGTAGCAGTTCCCGACTTGAAAGCGTCCAGGCTGTTGAACCTTTCTTGTTGGCTCATATCACCATGTATAGCGGCAACTTTGAATGCCTTTGCGCGAAGAAGTCTCTCAATACGCATTGCCTCCTTTTTGTATAAACAAAAAGCCAAGACTTTATCAGGAGATTTCACGCCTCGTTGAGAGCGATTCAACAGCTCAACTAGTCTGCCTTCTTTTTCCTGCGGTTTCACCACTTCAACTTCTTGCTTGATCCTTGTATTAGCACGTGGATCTGACGAAGGTTCGCCGCCAATGGTAACAGTCACAGATGAGCTCATGAATGTCGCTGCAAGATTCCTGACAACGGGAGGCCATGTTGCTGTAAACATTACTGTCTGTCGGCTAGAAGTTGGCATGGAGCCAATGATATCTTTTATATCCTGTTCGAATCCCTTGTCCAACATACGATCCGCCTCATCAAGCACGAGATACTTGACCCTGCCCAGGTCTACAGAACCGTCATTCTGAAGGTCTTTCAGTCGGCCAGGCGTCGCCACAACAATTTCAGCGGTTTTTAGGGCGTCACGCTGGTTTTCCTTTTTCACGCCCCCAAAGATACAAGCCACCTCAATGTCCACAGCACTGGAAAACTTTGAGAGCTGGTCATATATCTGCATTGCAAGCTCGCGCGTGGGGGAAATGATAACTGCTGAAGGGCGAGCCGGCTTCCGTTTGCTTCTGCTGGAATCCAGAATCTTCTTAAGGCATGGCAAGCCAAAGGCGAGTGTTTTCCCGCTTCCAGTTTCGGCAATACCAATCACATCACGTCCAGAAAAAAGCAGCGGCCAGGTTGCTGACTGAACAGGTGTCGGTGATTTAAATGAGCCCAGTTGTTCGTAAAGATTGCTGTCGCAGGGAGGTAGATGAGCAAACGAGACTATCGGACGAAGTACTGGAACCTCAGCAGTCGAGGTATCAGTGGTCTTGATAGAATTTTCTGTAAGAAACTGGTCTATTTCATGCTGAGGTACTTCATTAAGCAAAGCAGACTGGGCGTAGGGATCTTCTTTCGAATTTGAATGGGTGGTCGCATTACTAGCCAATTGCTGGTTTTCGTGGTCCGTTGCATACTTCTTGGTCTTCGATTTCTTTTTCGGCCGCCGGTCGACATCCAATTCATTGGTCTTGTCTCGTTTCGCCATCTTGTCCTTTGCAGTACTGACAAACAAAGTTGAATCAAAAGAAATTATCAAAAGAGATAGATAGAAAAAAAGAGGAAAGAAAAGGTTGTATTTGTAGGAATAAACTTTTTTGCCATGGTGAAAAAAAAAGAAGAAAAAAAAAAAGTAGACTAGCACTAGTGTGCACTGGTACAAGCATAATTAAATTATGTAATATATTTATGCGCGGCTGGCTATGGAAGCATTATTCATAATGATAGTATGAGGTACTCTCATATTGCAAGTTTCGTTATACAACTGTTACACCTTTCTTTTTCTTTTTTTTGGCAATATATGGTGTATTATGCCAGAATAGTCCTTTGCCATTTTGCTATCTCATTGATGAAACTGCCAGGAGCTCATACCTACTACCTATATGTGAAGGTTCTTTAGGCATTAGGGCAATCCATGTTTATCACATATATTTTCCCCCAAAGAATAAGATTATCCAGGGATTCATAAGTAAAATATGGTTTAGTAGTGAACTGTATTAAGCAGAATTGGATTTTTGGATTTTTGGATTCTTAATTCAAGCATTGAAACGACTGATGAACAGAATCCTAAACAATCACTAAAGTTATTTAGATCAAAAACAGCCACAGGTTAATCAAGGCCGTACGAGCTGATCAGCCCGGCAAGGCGTTGAGCTTCATCAGAATAATTAATCGGCTGGGCTGAAGAAATTTGATAACGAACACTGGACGGGAAATATGTAAGCATTCTCTTCCGTTTTCCGGTTTTTGAGGGAAACGCAGGGGCAGCATACCGTTGCTGGTCACCGAAATTATCAATCTTGGCACGACACCTGAAGTTCCATGTCCTACAGTTAGCATTTTGGAACATCTCCCCATCAGCTTTGTCGTCCTCCTGTCGAATTTCCATCAGTTTGTCCGCAGAGGTCCCCATTATTGCCCTGCCCACATCATCAAAGCAGCTAAGATAAAGTTGACCCGTATGATCGCTGGCGCTGATGAGCATGATATAGCGGTATTCAGGTCGTGGGTGAGTTTTGTCGCAGTGTTCGCACCGCCACTGACCAGGGTCAAGCTCTGTGACCTTCTTGTTGCATCGCTCCGAAAGGCAAGCAGGATAGCACACATTCTCCTTCTTGATGTATATGATAGTGGCCTTTAAAGAGAAATAGTCAGGATTTTCTGACATGCCCAATTGCTCTTCACGAACTTGAGCAATGGTTTTGAACCGGTCAACTCTTGTTGAAGTTGTCGCGTTAGACATGGATGCATGCGAAGTGAACGCTTCGTCTCTACCCTGTGCATCATACCAGCCTTTGAGCTTGTGGGCTTCCCCAATGTCGGGGTCAACGGTCATTGTACCGGAACTCAACAGACTCAAACTTCTACCCCCAAAATCGGAGACTTTCACGCCTTTAAACGCTACCACAGACTCAGGCATCACGCTGAAATTCATTGCCATTGACCCCCAAACAGTCAAGCGCACAGAAAATCCAGTGACATCGACCACCGTCAATTCACGTTTATCGTATGGCTTGCTTGTGGTTTTAGACACGATCTGCGACGCCTCTCCGACTTCTCTCAGCACCCCTATAACGTCGATAGTAGTGTCCTTCTCGACAGACTGGAGGTCGCCTATTGCAGTAAAGTTGAATCGAATCTGAGGCACATCGCTTTGGTCTTCGGCCTAAAAGAAAACTGTAAGACTGAGTCGAGGACAAAACAGAGACAACTAACCTTTTCAACAACTGTATCCTTTTCAAAGGTAAGTTCGTAGTCATTGTTCAAATTCGTGAACTGTTTCTTGGCAATTTGGACTCGACAGGGACTGGAGATGTAGTAAACACTCCCCTCCTGGAAGACATCATAGAGCATCTCACATTGGTTATTGAAACCAGTTGCACGAATTTCACCACTGTCATCAAGCAAGTTGACACTAAACAGTTTACCCTCACCATTTCTGTTATGCCAGGTCTTTATATTCGATTTGGTTGTACAACGTGCTTTGATCGTCCATTTATTGTTATATGGAGAAATGGCCTCGATTGGGTAAATGGTGGCGTGTGACGATGCCAACGCATTAGACCGCGTTGGGGGCGCACGAGTATTCGCTGGCATCTGGGGACCTTGCGCTTTAGAACCATAAAATCCATTTCCGGAGATCGTAGTTGGCTGAGTCTTTTCATCCTCCTCAGCCCTATTCTCCAGCGGTTTCGGTTCTCCGAGCTTCTCGAATTCACCTAATTCCTGCAGGACTTCAAGATCCAGAATGATAAGGATTCTACATCAGTCAGTCACATGAAAGTAGAAGAAAACAAGTACAATGATAACTTGACAAACTTTTTGCCTTTCACTTGGTTTGCTTGGAATGACTTCAACCGTACGAGGCATCCTTTCCGAAGTTGACCACTGGTAACTAGATGATTGGCTTCTAATGAAGTTAGCTTTGCTGGCAAGTATTGCGGCCTATTATTTGATGAAACTTTCCGACTTACGGATTGCAAGCATCGTCTGGACATAGTTGGAGATATCACTGAAGACGGCTCTGTATCGCTCTTGCTGGTTTTGCTGAGGTTGAAGGGGCTTGATTTGCACACACTGAACAATAGGTTCATGAATCTGTTGTTTTGTATCATCAAATAGAGTGCTTCAATGAAGGGACATCAGCATATTAATACGATCATGAGAATGGAACATAAGAGGTATAATACCTGAGAGCACCCACAGAAATATGAGATGCTGCTTCTGAAGCCATGATGACAGTTCTGGTGTTCTTGTTATTTATCTATGGATCAGGAAGAGAAGAGTGTTGAGGACAAAGGCTGTGGCTGTGGCTCTGGATGAAGGAAGATGGGTATTTCCCTTGAAACGCGTCTGTAGTGTAAATACGCGACGGCGCGTTGAGTGATTGATTAACAGACCCCACCTTTAAAGTATTGTAATACGGAGTACATGTCGGGTTGTGTGTATTATATAATCAATCCATGGATGACTAATGTAGTCCACCACCGAACGGCGCCGAATTCTAACAGAGACACCTAATCTAACGTTAGATCAGACAGTAGCTCTGCCCGAAGAACAGAGTCCAGGAAACGGAAGCCATCAGGGGAACTATGTATTCAGGCAAATGGCCTAATAGTACTACTAAGGTACTGTTCAATGAGTTCTTTGTACGTACGGGCTACTATTATTAACTAGTGCTACTACATTATACCTTCATCATTTATGTTCGTTATTTGTACTCCATATGTGCGGAGTATTCCAGTGGTATTGTACTTGTAGTACTACGTAGTATGTACGGAGTACGGAGTACTCAAGTGGTAATAGTCCCTCTAATGCAAATATTCCTTTTGCCCCACACACGTCACCACAAAATACTCCGTGCAGCAACAGCTTTCAACAAACCTAAGCTCCTCCTCTCACCTCTTGAGGACACTTCATACCCCTACTGCTGCTGCATGAAATAACACATTCGGACTGAACTTCCATTTGCAATATGGAGTCTTGTACACATGTACATTTCCAAGGTCATTATCTGGAATGCCCACCCCACTGACGATCCATGCTAATGTCAAGTCCAACAGATCTCATAGCACCTTCTTCCTCACAGGCCGTATATCGGGAAGATTGCACGCAATGCTTTGATTCAATCGTACAAAACCAAGCTTACCAAACTCTTGATTCGCGCATCTAATTATTTTACAGGACGATGATCATGGCTTGAATGTTTGTCTCCACTGCTTCAATGGCGGCTGTGCGGGAGATAGAGATCATGCTCTCCTTCATCATAAACGGTTCGGCCATCCTCTAGCGCTCAACATCAAGAGGACACGAAAAAATGTCCAGGTTTGTTTTAACTGACAAGAGTCTTCTTTATGGCATTTCAAGCTAATTAGTCACTTCGCCGCAGCGTAATGAACCTCCCCAGAAGATCTCCAAGCTTGCAATTGCCGCCGAGACGGAAGAAGACCGCTTTGATACAAGTACAAGAGTGGTCTGTTATTCGTGCTGTCAGGGCAATGTGGATAAATCTAGCGGCAATTTGCCTTCAGTGATTGAAGGTGTGATGAAGGCGTTGACTTTCTCGAAAAGGGAAGAGGTGAAAGCCTGGGAGCAAGAGTTCGTTCCTTGTGAACACACTCTCTGCCTAGTACAAGACAGCCCCAAACAAATTGCATCCCAAGGTAACCCTCAATTCAGAACTTTATAAGGCAGATCACCTAAAGACATGCAGATCTCGGCCAGTGTTCGATGTGTGAACTCAAAGAAAACCTATGGCTCTGCTTAGCGTGTGGCAACCTCGGCTGTGGGCGAAGCCAGTTTGGTGGCATAGGGGGGAATTCCCATGCCCTTGCACATTCTGATTTGACATCTCATGGTGTCGCAGTGAAACTTGGTTCTATAACAGCAGATGGCTCCGCGGACATTTACTGCTACCTGTGCAATGAAGAGAGAACGGACCCAGACCTCGCTGCCCACCTTGCTCACTGGGGCATAGATATAAGAGGACGAGAAAAAACAGAGAAAAGCCTTATGGAGATGCAGGTTGAACATAACTTGAGATGGGATTTTTCAATGACTAAAGAGGATGGACAGGAGCTCAGCCCGATTTTCGGCCCGGGTTTCACAGGATTGACTAACCTGGGGAATAGTTGTTATCTTTCTAGCGTTGTTCAGTGCGTTTTCTCGTTGCCTGAATTTAAGCAGAGATATTACCGCCCCAACGAAGAACCCCCTTTCTCTCAAAACCCGGCTGAAGATCTCGAGACACAGCTCCGAAAACTTGCAGACGGCATTCACTCTGGCCGATATTCTCAACCACACACGGACGTCATAGCTTGTCCTGATTCTCCGGAAGTCCCACATCAGAAAGGACTGGCACCGGCGATGTTCAAACATCTGATCGGTCGTGGCCATGAAGAATTTTCCACTATGAGACAACAAGATGCCTTTGAATTCATACTCCACTTGTTCAAAATGGTTAGCTTGTCCCCAAATCCTGGGGATTTGGGCAACCCAGTTCAACCCTTTCGTTTCGCAGCAGAGCAACGTCTCCAATGTACATCCTGCAATAAGGTACGATATAAGGTTGACGAGCAAGATAACATTTCTATTCCAGTCCCTGCGCGTCGCGTCCCTTGTACGGATAGTTCTTTGCCGTCCGGGAACAATGAATTCAAATTTGAACCGGTGACACTGCAGGAGTGTCTGGATATTTTTACGACAGAAGAATTCGTTGAATTCAGCTGTCCATCCTGCGGTAGCAAGGACGGTTTTTTCAAGAGAAGCTTGTTTAAAACATTGCCGAAAGAATTGGTCATAAACGCTCGGCGGTTCGAATTGATCAACTGGGTCCCCACTAAATTAGACATCCCAGTTGAAGTCGGTGATGAGCCCATTGACTTAAGTCTTTATATTTCGCCTGGTCTCCAGGATGACGAAGAGCTTCTTCCGGACTCTGAACCGGATGTGTTCACACCCGACCAAGCGGCACTTGATTTGCTTCTCAGTATGGGTTTTCCAACGTTGCGGTGTGAAAAGGCGCTTTACGCAACTGGAAATTCAGATCCTGAGGCAGCCATGAACTGGCTTTTCGCTCACATGGAAGATCCAGATATCGATATGCCGCTTGCCGGTAGTGGTGTTGGTGAGAAGCCTAATGAGTCTCAACAGGATCCAGTCAAAGTGGCACAATTGAGTGAAATGGGTATCAGCGAAACGCAGGCAAAAAAAGCCTTGACAGCTACAGATGGGGATGTCAATAGAGCGCTTGACTGGGTATTCAGCCATCCAGATGATTTAGGGGAAGAAAACGATGAGCAACCTCCCAGTTCTCCGTCTGATATTTTCTACCAGGCACCGGGATTTAGCTCAGCTCCAGCTAAGTACCAGCTTCAGTCTATAGTATGCCACAAAGGGTCTTCGGTGCATGCAGGGTAAGTGATTCTATAATTGGTATTTGTTATGATCTGCGTTGACATTTCATAGTCATTATGTGGCGTTCGTGCGAAAAGTTCTGCCAGGGGACACCAAATTGTCATGGGTGCTGTTTAATGATGAAAAAGTTGTGAAGGCTGAGGACATACAGGAGATGAAGAAGTTTGCATATGTGTACATATTCTCCCGCGTTTAGTGCATTCCCAGGTGTCTATCGGGTGATGGCTACTAGTAGCGTGGACAATAAAATCTCCTTGGCTTCATATGATTGGGATGTTCATCGTGTGGTGGGTGGTGATAAACCCCCAAGGATTACGGGATGTTAGTATTCCTATGGTATACTCTAAATATTTTCTTCATAATAAGCTACATAGTAATTCGATATAAATTAGTAACGAATTATTCACTACCGTATATCACCGAACTGCGGGTCTCCGTATTCTATTCCATATAAAATAGCATTCTATCTAACCATGATCTCTCAAGCATTTACAGAGCTTGAAATTCTCTACATATACTCAATACATAAGAGCTAGACTATGATAGCCTAAAGCTTCTCTAGGCTAGTTTTTCTCTTCTACATAACATGAATTACTACTGTATTTAAAGCTACGGGATACGGTCAGAAAATTGAAGAACAAAATATCCTCTTCTACTGAGCTTGTATATATTCTTGTGTCTAAAAAGGGAGTATATATGTCTATTGGTGGCTGAGATTCCAGTCATGAAAAGTGCCATTTTGTATAGGATACCGAGGCGCGCAGCTCGGTGATAAGTCCAGTCCAGTGAGAGACTACGTTAGACAATGCCGCAAATAAATTTGGGGCTATTTGCATTAGTATATACTAATATCTATAATAGTATCTTCCTCAGGCCATTTCCCACCTAGTTACTATTTCTCTATATTGCTTTAAACCGTTATATAGCTTATTATTCCTACTATGCGTTCCTCTTCTCTAGAAATAGTTTATTCCATACCTGCACTATGGAGTATTTCTGCATCCCAGATCTCTTTCAATATTAGGAACTATTAAGAGCAGTATTCGTCACTTCGCTCACCCACTAGTCGGTGAGCCACACCGTCGCAATAATAACACCGTTGCAATAAATTCTAATTTGTATGGGAACCCCATATAAAAGGCATATTCTTATGCTCCAACGTAAGTCACAATAACAAGAAGAATATGAATCTAGACTGAATCTAGACTGAAATACTATATCAAATCAATATATCAATATACATATTCGTGGCCTATAGTCCCACCCACTGCTTGCCGCCGTGGGTGGGCCTCACCGTCATGATTTTTATCAGCATAATAATAAATTCCATTTTGTATAGGAATCCCATACAAAAAGATTGATTCAGATTAAAATACTATATTATTTCCAATCTACTCTACTAGATGTTAAAATATTTTTACCTATTCTCTTTAGGATGTGATTGATGCCTATTGGCGCCTTATTAATAAGGCACTAAACATTTCACTCAATATCTGTGTAGTGTTCTAGAAATCTCCAAAAATTTCCTACAGGTATGGAAACTAGGGGTTTAATATTTAAGTAAAGTTCTGTAAATTATGTTGTGGTGGATTTACATGAAAGACCATTTTACGTCTTTTGTATGGGAATCCCATACAAGAGCAGAATTTATCATTTTGCTGATAAAGATCATGATGGTGAGGCCCACCCACGGCGGCAAGCAGTGGGGTGAGACTATAGGCCACGAATATAGATTAAATACAAGTCCTATATCTTCTATTGTGGTGAATAAATATGAAGAAGACCTTTTATATCTTTTGTATGGCATACAAATTAGAATTTATCGCAGCGGTGTTATTATCATGACAGCATGGCTCACCCAGTAGTGGGTGAACGGAGTCTCAAATAAGACAAAAAAAGTACTTTTGATGAAATCATTATATTCTCCAAGTTATAATTCAGGATATATAATGAATAATCATAGCGGCTCGCTGAAAGGGAAGAATACTCCTACTTATTCAGTCATCACACTCAAATTAGTTAACTGCTTTGGCCTTTGCCTGAATTGCAGCATCAATGTAAGAATGTGAGTGTCGTATTCATATCTCTATGTTATAGTCTTTCTTCTCAATAACTAAAGTAAATTTGGATCAGGAGTAATTCTTGTTCTTTTGAATCTGTAGGGACTGAAGCTAGATTCTGCTTGAATATAATGGGTCGGTTTATAGTAAGCTTGCTGGGTTCTGAATTATCTTGCTCGCCTTAAAATATGAATCCTAAGCCTTTAACTACCAAAAAATTCACAAATAAAGAGAAAATATGAGAAGCAAGCACAGAGAAAGATCTCAGACAATACTAAATTTGCCAGAAAGCACATAAATCACATTATTATTTGTGTCCAGATCCTCGGAAATGATAGAAGGTGGTGTTTGGTTCAGAAAGAGAGTTTATGACAATAACTGTATTCCAGTCCAGGGGTGCCCAGCTTCTTCCGTCGCCATCTTCCTACTAGTAACCCTTTATAGTCGAGTAATTTTATATTTTCAATAGAAAAAATTATGCTCTTTTCCCTATAGAATAAAATGTAAATATAAGCCTCACTGTAATGAAGCACTTTATAGTTTCTTTCATTTATCTAACGTAATCTATCACCGAGTTGCGCATATCACCGAATTGCGCGGCCGCGGCGGCTTCCCCTGACTGTACTACATACTACTCTTTACCCTCTTTATCATTAAATTTATTATGGACAAGGAAGAACAAATAAAACTAGCTATTGAGGCCTTTTATAAAGGCCAATTTCAGTCCAAAACTGCATGTGCAAAGGCATTTGATGTGGCTCCAAGAACTCTAATGTATCACCTGAATGGGATGGCCTCTCATGAAATAGCTGCCAACTGTCAGAAACTATCAAAACTTGAAGAAGAGACATTATCTAGATAGATTCTAGATATGTATCAGCGTGGCCTACCTCTTCAAATATCAAATGTTGGCCACCACGGTGCAGCAATTGCAATAGGGAAGGCTATAATAGATTAAAATGCCCTGCTGGACAGCAATAGATTTAATAGATTCAATAAATCTAGACAGGATGAAATAGATGTGCTATAGTTAGTCTTCAGAGTTGCTTCATGGCGGCCGCGCAATTTGGTGATATGCGCAACTCGGTGATAGATTACATTATATTTTCTAGCTTAATAAATTCTATTATTACAATTAGGGTGCGCAACATTCTTCTCTTTTAAATTATGTATTAATTCTATGTCGGTTTAAATAATCTAGGGTTATTTGGCTCTTAAATATTTTCCAATCGTTCTCGCTAGCACTGGTGATAGTACTCTGTATGTGGATTATTACTTATAGTACGATAGAGATTGATAGCTAGCAGGAGTAGTAAAATAATGAAGATATGTGTTTAATGTAATTTATCAATCACCAAGCTGGCCGCAGTAGTGGTGGCAGCAGTCTCTAAATCTCTCTATATTAAAGCATAGCAGATCTATTAAATCTATTACTATCTAAAAGGGCATTTTTATCTGTTATGATCCTCCTGATTGTAATTAATGCACCGTGAAACAAGATATGGTGATTCCGCCTGGCCTTCAGCATCAGTTGAGCCCTTCACCCTGAATAAAAGCTCTTGTTATTTTCTCCCCTTTTTTTCTGGTATTTATATTGAAAGCATTAAACTGATGAATCCTTTGCTGTAATAGGATATAGCATGTAATCTTTATAACCTTTCCAAGCATTTGCTCTGCGACAACACCACAAGATAAAGATTGGCTTTGGAGCTCTTAGATCCGCTGCTTTTTCTCCTCCAATTGACAAAGATTATCTGTTCTTAGAAGGATTGACTGCTGGAAGAAGAAGGTTGCGTTGATGTATATAAGGTTTAAAAGCTATTCCGGCAGATTCAACAAGTAATTGCAGGGTAGTGTTATACTAACTTCATCTTACAAATCAGAAATATCCTTGTCCATCTGAACATGTTAGGGGTTCGTATGAAGACCCTTGGGTGAATACTCCAGCAAACCCTGTCAACCCTAAGTGGTGTAGGCAGAGTAGAAAATCTCATACACACAAAAATGTGGAAGCTTCCTTTTCCTTCTTCAATTTGAGAATTTCTTGTACAATAGCCCATTAACTGAAACAATCTGGGTGATATATCTATCCCCTAACAGAACATTAGTCTTGTTACACACTATTAGTGCTACCAGCCAAAAACTAGCTGTGAGCTGGCTGGTAACTAGTCATTGACTGGTCAGAGTCTGTTAGGGTTGTGAACCCTTCAGGCCAGATTCCATGTCAGTAGAAAATCTACAATCCCCCTTCTATTTTTACATTAGGTATGTGACTATTTAGTTAGTGTAAACTTTTTAGAGTAGCATTCAGGGGGGAGAGTTAAGAAAATTGTGCAGAGTACTGCTCTGCTAGCTAAAAGACAAGAAAGTTGTAGGTAGGTAGAACTGTTGGCAGTAAGACCTTAAATCACTAATTTTTGTAATTCCAGATATCAGCTAGCATGCTGTCTTTTAATTGAGTAGTATTTAGAATAATAGTAGTAATCAGTTTACATTTTACAGATTAAATACATCTAGTATGACTTACTCTAGTTTTTGATCTATGCAATAGATAGACTTTGTAGTTAATACCATGTCTATTCTTATTATATTATTATAGACATTGAGACAAGGATGCTATACGTATTTCTATATAGTATCCTAAATGCAGTCCTTTATCTATCCAGGGTCTTCACATTTGGCACATGGATAGTCATATTAACAGGTATATTGGTTTGAGCTCAGAGTGGGATTGATAGCTCATGGCATTGAGGGGGATTTCCTAAAAGCACCTAGTAATTTTTTCGTAAGACTGCAAACATTAAGACCTGTTGAGGTAGGCCTTGTTTATCCATATCAAAATCCAATAAGAAAGGTTTCCTTCCTAGTATTTGGCAGCTTTCGGCAATTGGTAATAGCTTCCTTTCAAGAGGTGGCTCCATTGGAGTGTGTCATTAAGAGTTCCTGGAGGCATATCAAGGGTTTTGATTTTAAAGCACAGGCGCTTTTGGATAGAAACAAGCCTTTATTATTAAAGGCTCTAATAGCCATTTCCATTTGCTCTTTTGAAATCTCAGCCATGACGAATATGGTGGCAGAAAAAGCAATAAAATGACTACTCTATACTCACAGTGATAAATTATGTTAGTTATCTTGTTACACTCATTTTAATAGTTGCAGCCATCCATTATCCATCTAGCGAGCTAATTACTACTCCCATGGCCGTGCCACCCATTTTACTAGTGTCTCAGTTGAGGCCATCCCTGTGGATTCCCAATCGCTTATTTCCGTTGTATTAAAGTACGTACACCATGCTACTCAGTCAATCAAGCAGTTGTTTTTTGCTCATTTCACGCAGTTGCTCCCTTTTGTTATTATTATTGCTTCGTCCCCCACTTCATATATATAGACTTTGTATTCCAGCGCCACGGGCTCTTGTGGCTATACCGAACCGGTGGTTCTGATCCCGTCTCAGCGATTCCCCGTTGTCACTAGCTGCTATGCTGGATGAAATTGTGAGTAAGTTACTATAAGAACTTTTGTAGTGACTTATTTTCGCTAGGGGGAAAGAGGAAGAACCATGATGGTCTTTTGGTGTTTAACCTCATATAGGGGATCTAAAATGCATGGGTGAAAATAGCTGTAGTCTCGGGAAATGCAAGACTTTTTCTGACTACTAGCAGATAATGGCTGGTCCTAGGAGACAATTCTGATCGCGTCTGTAATACTTCGTACCACAAGAGATAGTGATAGTGTATACAACAGTCTTTATTAAATCAGTAGCAAAATTAGGCTTTGATTATTGAAATTTCTTTAGACCATTGATAAATTTGTATAGGTTAGAAAATCCTGGAATTTCAATACTCAAACGAATCAACTAACTATTGAGACTAAATACTTTTAGCTTGTTTGATACAAATCCTCTTTTTGTATAAATAAGTATTTACGAGAAAATAAATTGATTATATAATTTCTCAGGCATTGCCCCAGTGTTGTGCAGCCAGCAAGCTCAAGGTAGCAGTCATAGTAATTACGAGGTCGTGGTATGATGCATTGCCGGCAAATTCATGCCAACAAAAATAAAATAAAAAGATAAAAGAGAATTACTAGCATCTGCCAGTATAACGATTAATTATATTAGAAAAGACAGTATAGTAATTGATTATGTGGTTCAAGAGAAAATTATCAAGCTCTAAAACTAATGTAATTAATTCGCTACTGAGATCAGTAGCCTGAATTCAATATCACTCACCGCTTGTTACTCTCTTTCTATTAATATGGCGACCGTCTTAATTCCAAGATAGAGAACAACAGTCTATATAACCTCAAGGAAAAGGTAAAGCGCAATCCTGATGGTAGTAAAAGAGTGCAAAAGAAGCATTTGCAAAACGCTATACTTCAAAGAAAATGAGAGAGACCAATACAGAGATTTGTACAAAGAGAATACAGCATAAACTAAGTCAACTTTAGGCCTCAGCACGGTCAGTCACGTTACGATACAGCTTTCCATAGTGGAATGTAAGTCACACATCTGGTTACTGTGTATGTACACATTCACACATTCATCATCCCAGTGTGTGAATACAGACTGTTCCTTGGTCGCAGACTGAATGCTTTTACACAGGTAGCTTTGGGGGGAAATTGGCCTTCGTTAAGGTCTTAGTAGGTAGTTTCATTCACTCTTATGATGAATATCTTCTTCATACGCGACCCAATAAATATTTGTTAGTCTTCAGAGCCAGTCAAATAAATTAACTCCCTTCAGCTTCATCAAATAAAGATCTTTGCAAAAGGCCATTAATGTCATTGAGATAGAGGGATAAAGCCCCTGAAGATACATCAAGTACTTTTTACACGGGCAGTTTCAGATGGGAATTGGCCTTTATTAGGGGCTTTAATAGCTAGTTGCTTTCATTCTTCCTTATTTATGAGGGTCTGACAGCTGTGCCATTCAGCGCTTCACACCATTCAGTAGTTTTTTACAGCTAAATCATGCTTTCTCCCAGCCAGAATGATTTTGCGGATACAGAATACTCTGGTATATCTATAACTGTAACTATTTAGTCCACTGCTATTTTTCCCGTGGCTATTCCTAGTTTTAGAACACATAGGTGATGTCATACCCATTTAGAACCAGGTTTTATCCATGTTTATAATGCCTCTTAAATGCAGTTAGAAAGCTCTTTATAAGCTTTTAATATCCATATTTGGTTCATTGATAGCCCTATCAAGAGTTATTTGCATATTTAAGATGCCAGAAAACCCAGTTCCTATTAACCAGTCTTGGCTTTCACAGTTTTACATAGATCAAACGGCACTACCCTAAAATGAGCAATAGAGGCAAATGGTGGATTCCTAACCCTGCCATGTGATCACAGTAAGAAAAGAGGACTCTTTCCCATTGTGGCGATGACTCTTCTTTTCTTCTTCCAGAAATTTTCTGATAATTTTTGGTAATTTGTATTAAATTCTTTGGAGAGGGGTCATTTTCGGGCCGTATCAAAAAGTCTGCAGGAGGTGATGACCCTTGAGCCTCTTAAGGATAACCTCATTCAGTTGGACAAGGTAAAACACCCTCATCCTTATCCCATACCAAAGGCATATTCATCAAATTAGTCTGCAGGGTTAGCTATGCCTTCGATGGCAGACGAACTGCTCACCGTGCCTTTCCTCGGTGTCAATCTTTCCTTGACGTTGAAGACGAGACAGTCATTGTTGCGGTCATTAGCCGTAGTTAAGGCCTTGATAGGATCAGTGAAGATAGGTTCTACATTTGTGGTAACTTCAGATTCGACAGCGTTGTAGAGAACCATTTGCACATGATTCTATATTTCGACAAGGAGAGTATGAAATATGAAAAGATAGCAGCTATATTTTTAAGGGTTGCATGCATAGCCTGGACTTAACTGAAATCTGAGTTTATTGGTTATAGAGAGGGGAGATATGCCTAAAGGTTGATATACAGACAAATTTATTTAGAAAATCTCAAGGGTTTATAAGAGTCAGTTAATATATAATCCTGCATTTGTGTTCCAGCAAGATAATGCTAGGACCATTATAGTTGGAGAAATTTAAATTGTATGGAATTTTTGATAAATTGGCCTTCACACCCTCCTAATTTGAACCCTAATAGAGAAATATTTTATGTGGAGGCAGCCTTCCTTAGGCCTTCTGGGGAATTTTGAATATTTAGCCTATTGCATAAATGTTGCAGATTATGAGAACATTTATGGCAAGGTAAGCAGGCCTAAGATTCAACTTCGTTGTCATTTTGGCCTGGGCGTCCCTAGAAGCATGATTAGCTACTAATAAATAACTAAATACAACGCGTCTCAAAAGTCTGTGCACACCTAGCTCCACCACTCCATAATCATGCATTCATTTGGAACTAAAATTAGTGGAAACCAAAGGCCAAGGGCAGAGCTATCTACTGACCAGCACTCTGCTATTTTATATGGCTTTAAAAATGGGGTATCACCATTTAAAATAACATATGATTTATGCATCTCTCACTGTGCAGTTTATACTACAAAAGAGGGCTTCTAACACCACCAGACTGTTAAAACAAGGCCTTAAAATAGCAAACCAGCAAAGCTAAACCACTACTATTTGCTGTATTTATTACATGACCCATTGGAATCCTCAAATAAGCTACCAAGCTCTTACATCAAACTCACCCAATAATCCCAACTTGAGGCAGGACTGGCTGCAAAAGGCTGGTATACTAAATACTAGTCCTAAATAAATAGTATATGTAATTAGAGAAGTCAACTATTAATTTTCATGGCGATATTTGCTATTTTGTAGGGTCGTCAAATGCTGGAAATCAGGGTGTGCACAGACTTTTGAACCACTAGTGTATTTAGCCATGAGGAAAGCTTTAATCAATATTTATACAAGTTGTTCAATGTTCTGCAACACAGTATGTCTTAAACCAGGAGTATAATATTAACTTACATAGATAGACTGTGACAAGAGATAGGAACAGTTCTAAGGGAAGCAGTTCTCCAAGATGGATATTAAGTCCAATCAATCTCGAAGCACTAGGGAATAGAAAATGATATAATAATGATGAAGGCAACTAAGCGATTGATTATTCTGTACACGACTCTTGGTTGCTGACTAGATGTCTGAATACAAAAAAATGGACACCCATAGTGATAAAGGTGTCACCTGTGGTAATGAACGGAGGGAGGGGGTCGCTGTTAATAAAAATTGGATTGATTATTATTATGGAAGATAATGAGAAAATTCCTTAGCTACGGGTTTCTTATTGGGCCTAAGAGGAATAAACAAAAAAAATTTTATTCTTAATTATTACTGTGTGAATATCTACTCTGTACAGCTTCTTGAAATATTAACAAAATTGTATCAAGAGGAGCTGGAATTTGTGATGTTAATTTATACACTTGAGCTTCAACTAGTATTTAGTATTTCAGAGCCAGCATTCCTCCATGGGCCTACCATAATGATTAACGCTCCTGTTGGTGACTTTTTTGGGATCCGGAAAAGCGCCATTTTATATGAATATAAGAGAGGTGGCCGCTCGCTAGTGGGTTATATTATCATTCAATAAGCCCTGTAAACAGGATCTGATACAATTCTTAAATCGACGTAGAAAACTCAATCGAGCATTTAATAATGAATTGTCCTTGTAGATTTCAGTAAAATATATATTATATTAATTTTTAATTTTAATGCTTCTACCGTCTTAAGGTGATATTGATTATTCGGTAAGCGAGTTTGCCACCTCTGTTTGCCTTTCAAATGGCCCCCTTTGCCCCCTTCAGACCTTATACGTGAAAATATTGAAAGCTTTTTATTTGCCCCTTTTTTCTTTTTTAAGTTTAGGATATCTAATTTTCAAAATTTTTAGACGTAGCTTATATACTGTACTCCGCAGTAGGGCCAAATGCTATGGTTATAAAATTCTAACGAGCGGCCACCCCTCTTATATTCATATTAAATGGCGCTTTTACGGATCCCAAAAAAGTCACCAACAGGAGCGTTAACTATTATGGTAGGCCCATGGAGGACCTGATATGTTATAATTAAAAAGTGCGTTTGATACTGCTATATTAACAAAAACACCTAACAGTAGTCAATGTAGTAAGTCTGTTCTGAATATGTACTTAGTTGCTGCAGTATATATATTCAGAAGCCCCGAATTCGCCGCCAACGCCTTTATAATGATTGATTCTTCTAGGCATGGAGAGAATAAGACTGTCAATCGATTCCAATACCCCAGGATATCTACACAACAACAGAAGAAAGATGGACTTAATTATAATACTATATATTTTTTAAACTTATTCTACTCCGTACTAGAGTTTAAAATATTTAACATCTATTCTCTAAGATTTAGTTTATGCCTAATTAATAAGGCATTAAACATTTCACTTAATCTGTACATGAAAGACACCGCGGTCATTTATGGCCTGCCTTTGTATGGGATTCCCATACAAAAGCAGAATTTATCATTACTCTGTACACTGATAATAATGATTATGGTGAGGCCCACCCACGGTGGTAAGCAGTGGGTGTAGCTGTGAATACATAATCACACACTGATCAGGTGAGATTTTGCCACCCCTACTGGGTGAGTTCAGGGCGGCAATGCTCACATACTAAAACAAGAAGGGCGTGCTTGCAGAAATAGAATTTTGCTCAGAAGGATATAACGAACGATGGTTATAAATACAGAGTGTGCCCAAATGACCAACACACAACTGCGAGTCTTGCATTCACTACATTGCACTCAACCAGTTCCATAGACAGAACTTAAACAATTGAAATTTAAAGCTGCACATCATTATTTAGAAGTCTGACTTCTTCGCCAGGCTTAAATGCCGGAAGACCAATGTAGGGACACCCCTCGCATCGAAAGGCGTCCCCCAAAGCACAACTTCCACAACTTCCCACTTTTCCTTGAACTGTAAAGTCGACTTCCGCCAAATCACCCTGGCCCAGTTTCATTGAACCGAGAGCTTTGTCGGCGTCTGCTCTTTTCCCGGCATCCTCATCCTCAATTTTTCGTGCCAATCCACAAGTACAGTCCTTGCAAGCCCGCCGGCGCTTTCCTGCCTTTGGACGACATTCAGGGGCTAGACAATCCAGTTTGTTAGACCCGCATTATAAATCATATAAACAGCAGAAAGTACAAATGAATTAATGTGCGTAAAGCAAATTAGAGGCTACTCACGTTGGACGATAGGGCGACCAAGGTCATCATCGCCCAAAAGGGCGTCTTCGTCGATCAGTTCGTCATCTGAATATGAAACATTGCCAGGAGCAGATTCTGCCCCGAAATCATCACTGAAATCGACAAATCCAACACCAGCAGGTTTCCCGGCCTGGCTGTGGCGTGTGTCTTCAATAACAGGGGGCCCGATCGGCCGCGATGGTGTTGCTTTTGGGCCTTTCCCATGGTCTTTCTTACTCCGCCTCAGTTGTAATGGAATAGCCTGCTGTTCAAGATTCGGTTTCTGAAAGCCCCCCTCTTTGTCATTCACCAAGCCCGCGAGTATTGCTTCAGTCTGATAAAGGCTGTCAAAGGCCGCATGGGCCTCATCTAAGCTGCGTAGACGTCCTCCTGGCTTGAGTGACAGGACAATCTTTGCGAGCGTCTCCCGTCCAAGAATCCTTGAGCTTTCAGAGAAAGTGTCATCGGCATCTGCCAATATGATGATATTATCATAACTTGTATTAGGTAAAGACACAAGATCAAGGGCCAGGCGGTCAAGCATTTGCAAATCAGTCACATTTCGGTCACAAGAAAAGAGGGCCGCATTGAGCTTTTCTGGATGCGAGGACACAGATGGTGGAGAGAGTATAAGCGTCCTTCCAGTTGAGACTCGAAAGGATGAGAAATCAGGCGTTGTATCGAAGGCAATGGACGGTGACATTGTAGCAATGGGCTTCTCCAGCCTGTCAGGGTATGAAAGGATAGTGAATAGAATAGAAGTTTAAATAATATCTTCTCTTCTTATGAAGGTACTCTCATCACATTAATGAGTATCAGAAGAGATGAGAAAACTGTTGGAGCATTTGTCATAAATGATAATAACTAATGTGGCAAAAAAGTAATAATTGGAGACCACTTTCCTATTTGGCAGTCATCTCCCCGCCCACAGGTGACGTGCATGTGATCTACCGCCTGCTCACGTGATTGGCAAAATGTGGGATGATGCTTGAGCAGCGGCTTCCCACCGCTTTTGGTCCCGCCTCCCCATGCAGGCAGACATGTAGCCTACTTACAACCCTTTCGCTTCCTTTTCATCGCTTTGTTGCAATAAATTCTTGGTGACCTCTGGAACTAAGTACTACAAAAGAGGCGCCGAGTGCAACGAACAAGGATGATCCATCATTCACCAAGATTGTGGGGGACTATATAGTGGCAGGAAATACGTCGGGGCTCCGGTATGCCGAAGGCGCGACTACGAAGTGTACAAGTCTTGTATTATATCCGAATATCGTTCAGCCATGTGGCATCACAGAGCCATCAGTCCCCAAGATCAAATCCAGGTCATGTTTGAATGACGCCCACATGCTCGTCATCAGTTCACTCAGCTGCTGGTACAAACCCAGCATGATGCCTGTGAACAGCTTTCCATAGTGGTACCCAAGCCCTGCAATGTTGTTGGAACACAAACACTACCTCCTCAAAATGTGTCACTTCCGAGAGCGCTGGTTCGTTCCCCCCTGCATGTTGAGCCAGTAGCAGTAACTGTCATGAAGGTCTCAGTCCAGGATTTGCATTGCTGCCGTCAGTTGCCATGCATCATGTAGTCTCCTGTATAGGTGGACATGCATCACCGCTGATAGCCTTTCAATATTATCCGCTTGGAGCCCAGGTATGTGGGGATATCTTGGCTTGGGTCATCAGGGTAGAGCTTAAGGATGTGGTTGGCTATGGAGAAGGGGAGTCTGAAGCCAGCTTGGCCATCTGTGGTGATCAGCAGACTGATTGAAATACATCCCAAGGAATGAGTGCAGAGTGGATGCCTACTGGTGAGATACAAATTAGACTGCTGCGTTGTATTGATTCCTGTAGGCCTGAATGCTGTCCCTTCATCTTTATTGGTGCCTGCAATGATGGGCACCCAGACAAGGCTGGCAATATGCCTCAACTGCTGGAGAAGCCTTCTACATTGAAGGGGAAGGTGACCCAAAAGCCAGTGCAAGACGATGGCATAAAGATCTACGCATTCTCGATTGACGCGCTATGTGAGGATAACGCTAGATACTGGTTTCACGCGATGGAGAAGCAATTAAGAAGTCAATTTAGTTGATAGGCGATTGAGTATTGCAATTGAGTATTGCAATGAAGTTGGTGAAAAGACATTTAATCCGATTAGAAAGAGGACGTTTATTGGCTCAAAGCTGACCTGAAAGCCGATATGATCGTTGATAAAGGAAGCTCACCAGTAGAGCGCCGGGCAGAAATGGAACTACCTAATGGGGTTGTCCTTGAAGTCATCGAACACCCGGAAAGAGTTTATTGAGATGAACGGTGGTGAGACTATCAAAATAAGTGATTTGACAGTCTTAGGGTTCCTCCGAGGAGACCAATACGCCACTTCGAGATACAGTTATGAGCTCTGATGCTACCCTCAATGAAGGGTATGTTCTCAGCCGCGTTGAAGACCAAAAGCAGTTGAGAGGGGATCCGGCTGAAAAAGCATCGCGAGTTCATCAGAAGAAGGGCACGAAGTGCTTGAAGTGCCAGGGACTCAGGCACATTGAAAGGAGCTGCCCGGGTAAGAATGATGGAGAAGATGCCAGGAGCGCCACTGAGAAAGGCAAGGGTAGAAAGAATGGCAAGAAGTTGTCTAAGCAAGATAAGAAGACGACAAAGCAGAAAGGCAGATCCGCTCAAGACGGAGACTACAAAGGAGCTTTTGGTGAAAAATCAGATGCTGAGGAGCTTGGAGCTCTAGCTCAAGAGATCCATGAGTATGCTAGATTCGTCAAAGAAAGCGCCCACTATGTTCGCGTCTATATGGATTTTGGGGGTCCTGCCCGAGATAGCACTGGAATGAGAAGTATTATCTCTTTCTGATTGATGATTGCACGCGGCATGGTTGATTGCCAAAATAGACCGGGAATTTGAGAACATCATATATTCTCTGGAGACGTGGCTCCGCGAAGTTGGGGCACTTAGCCCGCATGCTTTTGGTCATAAGGACAGAAAATGCAGCTGAGATCCTTGCAGTGAAGCCATGGGGAGAGGCATTGAATTTGAATTCATTGAGACCGAGATCCCACCGCAGAACGTTGTAACAGGCGCTTCAACCGGATCATTCTGGAGATTGCTAGGGCGCTCCTATTTGATGCGAATATTAGCAAGAAGTTTGACAGCAAACTTGAGAGTCATGTGGCCGAAAGCGCGTTCCTAATGTATGGGAAGGACGCTAAGCAACATCATGTGCTGTCCAAAGGCTAGGGACGAATACTGAATTCTGAGAGTGCGAAGCAAGTTAGTTGAGTGAAGCTGTGCTGTTGGCTGAGCCAAATGTTATGGCAGTTGACAAGCCAGCTTGGATAGCGCCTGCAATGCCTGGAGTGCCGATACCCGTGAGCTCACTGATCCCGCCAGTTCACCTATGGACACCGAACCGAGAGAAGCAGAAACAGAAGGCGTGACGGATAGGCCGGTTAAACCGTTGGTGGCAATTGAGCAGCCACATGGCCGAATGGTGTCGAGTAATCCATCAAACGTGCAACTTGATGGGAAGAGCAACCCGAGGGAAGTGCATGAGAAGCCTGATTAGGAGGTTAGATCGCAGGAAAAGCGATTCTGTACACCGTGTAATAGAATCGGAATCGCGAGATATCACTTCCAATCTGGAGTCGCCAGTGAATAAATGTGCCGAATTCCAGGGTTGAGACTCCGAATTATAGCGTCTCGCGATGGGATAAATATGAGAGCAGCGATCAGTAGAGAGCTTCTAACAGCTCGCCCAAGGCTACCCTGGAGGCGCTTACGCCAGAGTCATCTACTACACCTACGGGAGGTGTGGAAAATTCCTTTTCAGGGCCAGCTATGGAAGAAGGACAGCCGGAGCGTACAGAGAGACGCTCAACCCGTATTCGTCAACCATCTAAGCGAATGATGGAGAGTATGAATCAGCAGCCACGTAGCCGAAAGCGCAAAACTGATGGCGAGGGCCGTCCAGCTCAGCGCATTTGAACCAATTTGGCGCGGTTGGCAGTGGACACCGAATTGCTGATTGATGACTGAGAATACGACGTTAATGTGGAAGCACGCGCAGCGCGTGAGGAAACAGGCTTCTGAATACCGAAATTGTACAGTGACGCGATCAATGAACCCGTTTATGGATCAAAATGAAAGGGAGCGATTCATAAGGAACTGAGCGCCTTAGTGAGCTTTGGAACCTGGATTGTCATACCTTGCAAGGAAGCCGAGGGCACTATCTCTTCAACGAGGTGGGTATTTAATGTCAAGGTCGGCACAGATGGCCGAATTAACTGGTTCAACGCTAGGCTAGTTGCCAGAGGGAACGAACAATCAAAAAGATTTTGAGATGTTCGCACTGGTATTCAGGCTGGATAGCTTATGGATTTTGATTGCTATTGCAGTCAGGTTTGGCATGATTACACACCTTCTTGCTGCCTCAAACGCCTTTGTTGAATCTGATCTATATAAGCCCAACTGCATGGAGATCCCCGAAGGATTGCAGGATTTTGACCCAGAAGCTGGAGCTGGCATGCTCTAGAACTGCCATCATATGGGTTGAGGCAGTCTGTATCTGTGGCACCGAAAAATTAGCCAGTCCTTGATAAAATTGGGTTCAGGCCGATTACCGCAGACCCAAGTGTCTTCATGAATGGTCAAGGGCTAATCATTGCGCTTTATATGGATGACATCATCGTATTTGGCAAAGAGGGCAGAGAGATTGATGCTGTTAAGGATAAGTTGAGGAGATCCCACCCAATGACTGACCTAGGCTTGGTCAAAAAGTTCATTGGGATCCCATTCAACTGGAGAAGCAGGTTTATTTGACTAGATTGAACGCCCTACGCACGTTAAATCCGTGATGAATTTGACATGGCTTATTGCGAACCCGCTAGCTCGCCTATTAGCCCTAGTGTTCAGTTAAGCTCGGAAAGCGCGGCGCCAGGACGAAGAGATCATAAGCTATTTCGGAGGTTGATGGGTTGGTTGATATTTATGTAATTGCTACGCGACCTGATATAGCATTCGCACGGTATCACCCAGCGAATTACAATTAGACCTTATAGAAATCCAACTGAACATGGATCTTCTCATTGGGTTAAATCACCGCCAGAGGCAACCATACACATACCTTAGTTTAATATTTGACCATTATGCATGTAGCATATATGTAGCGGCCCCTTGAAAGCCCACTCTAATTCTTTAGATGAGAATGAATGGATGGGTAGATGTCACCAGATTTCAAATGATTGGTGAATTCATGTAACAGAAACCAACATTTACAATATCTACAACCCATCCAAAATCTCCACAGCCTCAAGATGCCCCTCATCCACTGCAATATCCCTTACAGTCTCAACCCAGCATCAATCCCCTTCTCTAACAGAAACCACACACAACCAAGTGCATTAAACCTAACCATGCAATGCAATGCTGTTCCATTAACTGCTCTCTCCATGAGTCTATCTGCCAGAAATTATATTCCTGTTGATTAATATCAATTCCTGACCTCCCATTTGCAGTGACCATGCAAGGACCTTGATGCACTGCTCCTCCATGCTGTAGCCTACTCCACCAAGCACAGCACAGAGCAGGGCATTGCTGTGCCAGAAGTCACCACCATATGCGGCCAGAAGTTCCAGTACTGGGATGGGGTGTAGGTGCCTGCTTGGCTGAGCTGCAAGCATGTCAATGTTTTCCCCAACATTTAGGAAGTTGGGGTGAGGAAGGCACCATTGAATGCGGGTTTCATTGTTGACTACCCTTCTGCTTCTAGCAAAAAATGCACTTGCTTTCATATAGATTTCCATCCAAGGAACAGGATAAAGATGCATAGCATAGCATACCTTAATATCAAGCATTGATACGCATCCACTGGCTCATGAATATCCCACCCAAATTCCTGAAAAGCTCTAACTCAGCAAATGAATATGCCGCCATCACCCTCCACACTGCAACCCTTGCAATAGGCCACTGCCATTCCTTGAGTAGGTACTGGGTAACATTAACCTGTTCCTTCCTCGCGGCCTGGATCATCAACCAATTGAGTATGAAGTAGATGAGGTCAATGTCCTCTGGCTCCTGGTATGGACCAGGGGGATATGGAAGGTTCAGCGCCCAGTGCACTTACCCCCTCTCTTTCAGATGCAGAGGGTTTGAAACCTAGACAGTCTTCTTGGGAGACGCTGGTATGGATGTTTTACGATTGCCATTTTGGGATAGTTGGGTTGCGCAGGAGGTCGCTTTCATTGGCGCTGACTTGCATTTCGTACCGAAGGGGGTTGACGAACGTCATTTTATGTTAGTTCGTATGGATAAATAATAGTTTTCATGAGAAATATAAAAGTCTCATTGTCATAGAGCTCACTCACTTGTCTCCATACTGAGGACAGCATTAGTAGTGCATGCATACTACGTACTACGTACAACTATAAAAGTATTTAGTTATGTACAAGTAATTTTAGGGTATTGAGTATTAGTAACCGGTACTTGTAAACCAATGACGATTAGTGGTCGGCCTATCCTGTATGGAGTATTACTCCATGCATTAATTAGTTAACTATTGCCCCCGAGTTCAGATAACTTTGTCAGCACCCACCCATCGTTGGACAAGCCCAATTACTACTCAAATTTTCTGATAGTATAAACCCCTAAACGAACTCGTTTAAAGGTCAAGATAACTGCGCACCTGATCTCAAAATGTCATTCTCAAATCTTGTGTCTGACATTGCGTTCAGAGATGCTGATCAGAGTTCACAAGTCTCCCGTGCGCGGTCGCAAGCTACTGCTCGATCCTACACAAGTACTGCTGCCACTAGTGTCAGCATCTCTGGTGACATCTCAAGTCAGTTGCATGCTGGCTATAGCCATCCATTGAGCAGGCTATGGCAGACCGAGAGGCAATTGACGAAGGTTAGCACTGTCTCAAGTTTGAAGTCCTTTGGATACTTTTTTGACCCCTGAGTAGGAAATGCTTATCTACCCGCTTTTTATCACGGACAACCCGGATGAGGAAGAACCGATTCCGTCCCTTCCCAATCAGTATCGACGAGGCTTGAATCGTTTAGTTCCATTTATCAAGCCTCTTGTTCAAAAGGGCCTACGATCTGTGATTCTATTTGGAGTTCCTTTGCATCCATCTGCAAAAGACGCGCTGGGGACTGCGGCAGATGATCCCGCAGGTCCGGTCATTCGGGCCATTAGCCTTCTTCGATCACGTTTCCCCCATCTTTACATTGTGGCTGATGTCTGTCTTTGCGAATACACATCACATGGCCACTGCGGAATCCTCAGAGAAGACGGCACACTCGATAATGCGCAATCGGTGGATCGCGTCTCCGATGTGGCGCTGGCATATGCAACAGCTGGTGCACATTGTGTTGCGCCCTCAGACATGAACGATGGAAGGGTGCGTGCCATTAAGCTGAAACTAATCGAAGCTGGCATAGCACACCAAGTCCTCTTGATGTCGTACAGTGCGAAATTCAGCGGTTGTCTCTATGGCCCTTTCCGTGATGCGGCAGGTTCCTGTCCGTCATTTGGGGACCGTAGATGCTACCAGCTGCCGCCAGGTGGTCGTGGCCTTGCTCGACGTGCAATACAGCGGGATCTGAGCGAAGGCGCTGATATCATCATGGTCAAACCTGCAAGCAGTTATTTAGACATCATTAGAGATGCAAAGGAGCTTTCAAAGGATCTTCCCGTTGCTGCTTATCAGGTAAGTGGTGAATATGCCATGATTCATGCGGGCGCCGCGGCCGGTGTTTTCGATCTCAAATCGATGGCCTTCGAGAGCACAGAAGGCATCCTTAGGGCCGGAGCTGGGATTGTAGTCAGTTACTTTGTACCGGAATTTTTGAACTGGCTTTGAATGTCTTTGCCACCGAAGTCTCTGGAGATAAAATGCATCCTTTCTTTGTTGAAGCGCGGAAGCATTTGAGATTCTGATATAGCATGCAAGTCGAATATAATGCAACAGATTAGTCCAAGGTATCGGGATCATCATAGTAATAGTATTGCATGTACTAAATGAAGCCTTTGGCAAAGGGATATAATCATTGTGTTGCATGATACTGCATTGATAATGTGTAGTTGTAGAGAGTTACAAGTACCTGCCCTGAATACGACCACACCATGTTGCAGATTCAAGTATGAAGATATTTGAACTATTCACATGATATATGGGCAGACTATGCTTGTCATCGACACGCACCGGGGGAAGGAAGACAAAAGATAAAGCTGAAGACTGCCAGTTAATAAAGTAATATACTTGGAAATTGAAAGCGCAAAACGTAGAAGCTCCTAATGTAACCACAATCCAAACTCCAATCACTCCACAGCCCAGGCCCTATATTATTGCATGACGGAAGACTTGATGACTTTTTCCTGTCATCTATATGTGTGTGTTACATGTAACTTGGCTTCAAGCCTTGGAACCCATAGGCGACAATATCAGTTTTCACAACCTCCCCCGGAGCGACATAAGCCCCTCGTCGAAGGCGCACACCGGGATAGATTGTACAACCTGCACCAACATAACAGTCCTCTTCAATGGTGACAGGGCGTCCTTGATAGCGACTTTGGGTGCCCTTCCGTTCCTGCATATTCGCATGCGCCATGGAACTGAGTATAGTGACTTTGGGGCCTATCCATGTGTGGGCACCAATGCTGATATTGCAATCATCAACAAAAAGGCAGCTTTCTGATATCATAACATCCTCACTGATGTGGATGTTGTATCCATAATGACAACGGAAGGGAGCTTCAACAACTGCCCCTTGACCAATTGATCCTGTTGACCGAGGTGCAGTGGTAATCGATGGTGAATTGGCATTCCAGTTTGGGGGAGGCACCAGAATTTCCTTGAGCAGACGATTCTGTTCTTTTGCACTCAGACCAGAGATGGCGTTGCATGAGTTATTGAATCGCCACAAAGCGGCTTTACATCGTTCCCGTTCTTCCACCAGGTGTATGTCGAACGGGCGATAGAGTTCACCACGAAGCATCTTTTCCTTCTCTGTTTCCTCTCCAGAGACCGTGCGCGCTGACAACTGGTGCTCGATGCTGAGAGCCATTCTCGCTTGTGCCTGCGGACTACTAGTATCCACATTGCTGGTATGGACTGGTGGCCGTTGATCGACTGTGCCCTGGAAAATAGGCATTCCCGGTTTCGAATGAGCCCCCTGCGAAAGCTCGCGGATAGATGGGACCACCTGGTAATCTGTTTTTGGAGGTTCGTCGCGAGAAAATTCGTGTATGGGTGGGACCTCTCGATAATCGGCCTTGGCCACGTGTTCTGGCGCATAATTAGAATGTCCTGCACCGGGCCAAGCACGTTTTGACCATGATCCACGACCGGAGTTGACCCCTGTTGGACTCGTAGCATACTGGGTGGCGCCACGATCACTGTCATCCACAACTATGGGTCTTAGTTTCCCTGTCTCAAGCTGGTCCGCTAGACCCTGTTGCCGATCGTATTGGCCCATGTCATGTATATAATGGCTGCTCACATCTGCGTAGCCATCTTTAGACTGTAAAGGAACCGGTGGTTTTATACTCGAAGGTTTCTGCCAAGTACCCCGTGACGAATACCCTTCACACAAGAAGCCGCCGCGGATACAGTTATTGCCTGTCAGGGAAAGGTTAGAAAAATGGATGCCGCAAATCTGCGAACACGCAGGCAATTGGCGAGTGACAGAAGTTGTCAAGACTGGCTTACAGGCAGGATGTTGCTCGTCACACTTTTTCTTCCTTCTCCGGCAAGTCATGCAACCGGTTTTAGTGCGATTGCTGAAAACACGTTTTCGCTTCGGGGCAACTTGGACGGCGCCCGCAGACCGCTCTTGAGAATAAGCGGGTAGCGGCGAAGGTTGGTCGCCCTGTACAGAGCCTTCTAATGGGCGGCTAACTGTACCCCAGCTTTTCGGTGTCCCGTCGTGGCTTTGCGCTTCGCGCTGGAGTGCCTCTGCTAGCTGCGCATCAGACGCATCAATTTGCTGCGCACGCTGTGCTTGGTTAATCAATTGGGAGTCATAGTCGTTCCACGGTCCGTTTGTTGATGGGGTTCTAGGACCTTCGGTCGTTTCAGGTCGAGGGTGCGCTGCCGGCGAAGTATTCCTCGGTTCAGATCCTGGATTGCATGCTGCGGTGCTGTTTGAACTGGGTGGAAGAGCATGTGGATCCACACTATCGTCCAGCCGAGGAACAGAGCCCCTAGAGATGCCAGTACCTTGATAAGAGTTTTGATAGAAATCCTGTCGTTCGCCAGAGCTTGATCTTTTCCGTTTGTTTCGGCTGACGCTTGACGGAGCATATTGAGACGGGGATTCTTGTGACCGTCGATCTTCCTGATCGTTGCTAACCCTCCCGCCTTCTTGCGGACGTTTGTCCTGGCGAGACTGTTCATCGTATCCGCCCTTCCCCCAATTTGTATGCCATTCTCGGTGTGCTTCGCTGTTTACCGAAGAGCTGGGAACAGGAATAGCCGTGTTTGTTCCAGCAACCGAAGACTCTTTTCCATTGACAGCTGTGAATCGAGAGGGGCTTTGGTCGACGTTAGGTTCCTTCTCCGGATCCTGCCTACCGTTTACCATTCCTGCAGGCGCAACTGCCGTCATATTAGACTGAATATGTCAATGTCGTGTGTGCGCGCGAGGGAAGAAGACAATAGGTCCCAGCCTACGGCCTGTATAGATGCTCGAAAACCACTGGCAAGGTCGCGAGATTTCAAAGTTGACGCAGGCGAACGTTCCTGACCTCAGGCAAAACAACTATCGCAAATCGACAGAATAGTGAAAGGTGTGTCGCAATGAAGGCCAACCGCGCAATGTGGTGTTAAAATGTAATGCATATGGAATTGGCGACACAATTCCTTGAAGACCGGTAGGAATATATTGCAGTGAAGGGACGAAAGCAAAAAGGGAAAAAAAAAAAAAAAAAGGAACAAGCCAAAGGCTGAAGTGGTTCGAGAATATCGAGTTTCGTGTATATTTTATGATCGTATACAGTCACATCGGAATCGTGCGCGGTAACGGCGTGAGTATGGAGCGTTTGTCAGTTGACTGCAGCGCAGCTGAGAATGCCGCAGGCGGAAAGCAGATAGTAGTAGGTAAAACCTTAGATTGCAAGAGCTGGTGAATGGAGTCGCGAAAAAGTATAACGAGATCAAAAAGATAAGTGTGGTAATATATCAAGTATGAGATGGCATGGAATACACCTAGAGGCAGAGGTGATAATAAGAAAAAGACCTGATTGATCTGTACTCCGTATAAATTTGGTTGCTATTTGGGAAGATGATAGTGATAGTAATAATACTAGATCAAGGAAGGGTGACGACGATGTAAAATACCTATTCAGCAACAATTGTCAATAGGAACAACAATATATCTAGATATTGAGAAAAGAGATGGAGGTGATGAGAGTAGGGATCGAAAGAAAAAGTAAAGAAGGGGCGAGAGTATAAGTGCTCATGAGAAGGAGGGGGAGGGTATATGGGGGAGGGTATATGGAGTACTCTGTACTAGCCAGTGAGACTAAGCCCAGAACCAAAGTTATTTAAAAAAAAAAAAAAAAAAAAAAA